>VXBA01001896.1:275124-296794 GCA_013399895.1 Serilophus lunatus | reverse complement strand
GGGGGAAGCATGCATAATGTAAGGTTTCAGAAGCTTCTGTTTTGATAACTGATTTTGCAGTGTCTCAAAGAAGAAAACGTATCTTCTGAAGATACAGGATTGGCCCAGAAGTACCTTTAGCAAAAACTGGCTAAACAGTGTATTTACACTTCTGGAGAAGCAGTAAAGGCCATTTAGAAGTGCAATTACATAGCAATGCAAATGTAGGTTTTATGTATACAAAAATTTGCTATTACAAACAATTGCTATCATAAACAATTTTCCTCCTTCCCTTAAGACAGAATCTTACTTATGCAATAAATAATTTTGTGCTTTGATCAGTGTGCAAGATTTCAATTAAGATTATATCCTTGACATACAATGAAAGTGAACACATACATATAGAGTATATCTAGAACATATATGCTAATGTGGCTACGTTATAGGACCCATAATGTCAGCCACTCCCACTGGGCAAGAAATCATAAAAAATACTTATATGGGAAGAAACAAGTCCTAGCAAATTTACTTCCAGGCTTCAAAAATTTAAAGAACTCATACCCTCTTAGGACAACTGGAGGTGAAAAGGGTTACTAAGGACTGTTATTATTAAGGACTATTGTATTACTTAGGACTTCTTGTAGTAAAATCAATACACAGATTTAGCTAATTTTGAGTGTGTCAAATAATATTTCTATCTTGTACATTTAAGACACTAGTGGATTGATTGCTCTATACTATGCCTTTTAGTTTTCCTAACTGCTGTAATTCCAAATTATCAGAGTCAAAAGAAAGCATGGCACAGTCTGCAATTACACCCCACAAGCTGGAGGACTGGGGGTCAAGTAAGGCATGTCTTTGCAAAAGCTACTCCACCTACATGTGGTCACACTTCCTGATATGAAATACAAAATCGTTAAAAAGGGGCTGAAATTTTACAAGCGTGAGCTATTTGTAAACCTATTTCTGTATCAAAGAAGGCCTATGAAGTGAAAAGTAAACAGAATAAGAAAAGAATATAGTAACAGGATTAGAACACAAACAATGGGAATGCTGCACTGTAAACTCATTATTAACTACAACGAGCTGAAAATAAACTGTTTCCTTTTTGCCATGTTCACTTTAATCTTCTGAGAGGCAGGAAGGGGGAAGACAGAAGGAGACAGCAGTTTCAGACTTGTGGAGTTTATCAAATCCCAGATCGGATGCTTAGAGAAAAGCTAAAAAGAAAACATCCCCTGTCCCCACCTCCCTCCCTCTCCAGAAAGGAAGCACAGCCTTTAGGACCAATCTGCAGTATTTGTTTGCTGCTCTTTAAAGGATTACTCTGGAGAACATTTTTCTTAAGATGTTTTTATCTCTTTCTGGAAGTTCCAAAATAAACAAGAGTACTGGAAATAGATGAACAAAAAACCTTGACTTTCTGGTTTGGTTTTTTTTTGGTGTTGTTTGCTTTTTTTTTAAGTGAGACAAGTAAACCAAATAAATAAGATCCTTCCTTGACACACAAGACAAAATGGAAGGGAATATAAACTTCAAATCTTCGAGGCATCTTTGCCAAATATAGGAAAAATCATCAGTGGGCTGAGGGTGGGGAAAAGTGGGGAAAAGAAAAAAAACAGGCTATCCCTCATACTACTTCATCGATTATTTATTTACTTACTTTAATGATGGGATTTTATGTTGCCAGTTTCTACAAAAATAAATAAATAAATGAGACAACCGCAAAAAGTCATTGTATTTTGACAGTTTACTTTCCAAAAAAACCCAAACAACAATGACTCTGCTTCCCACAGTGTGAAACAGGAAATTAAATGCTCAGGACAACAGTACTAATGAAGTACTAGAAGTATGAATGAATAGATTTTGCACTGACATAGTGCTTCAGCCTCAAGCCCAAGATCAAGACTTTATTCTTTCAAACTGCTCTTAAATACAACAAGTATCCCCTGAGAAAGCAAGTGTCCCAGTGTGAACCAGAATAAACACAAGATTTATGTAATTCCAGGATTGTGCTATATTAATATAAACCTCTTTGCATTGCAAAAGCCTCACAAAAGCATTTATTTTGTTGAAATATTCTATGGATTTAAAATGTCATCACTACTTAGTATAACTCCCCTACTTTTTTTTTTTTCTTTTGTTTTTCAAGATTAAGCAAATGTCTGATCAGTGGAACTACCGAAATTGGATTTCCAGTTCATGTGGGCTCGTGATGCTAAATTTACAATAAGAGTTACTCCCAGGCTGCATCCCGGCACTCCTGCCTCTCCCACAGTCCCAGAAGCTTGATATCCAGTCACATTTACTCTGTGAGCCCTGCTGCAGCTGCTGGCCAACTGCTCTGGGAGTGCCTGTGGTACCCTGTCTCTGCTGCCCCCACATCCAGCTCATCTCCTTGCAGCAGCTCATTCATCGAAGAAAGAATTGGGAAATACAATGCTGCCCTCAAAGGCCCCTCCCTGGATGGAGACAGCCTGCAAAATTATAGAGAGAAGGACTGGTGCACAAACACACTAAGTTAACAGCCTAACCCCCACTTCCTCAGGAAACTAGGCTAAAAAAATCTGGTTATTCTCTTGCTATGACCCCCGGCTACACCCCCAACCAATGCAGATGCAGCTTTAGAAAGAAAAAGAGTAGCAGAGACGTTAAGGCTTAAGGGTCTATATCCCCAAACAGCATCTGGATTTCTGTCACAGACTTGTTTCAGAAGTGTCATTGGTTTCCTTTTTAATATTGATGTGTTATTACTGCACAAAGTCAGCCCCCACTCAAAGAGCAATTACTCTCACATCCTCTAAGCAGATCCTTAATGAGGACATTCTGGTTTCTTGATATTCAGAGGCCTCCTGTTGGTATTAGCAGAAGATCAGCATATGCTCAAATGCACAGCACACAAAAAAAGGAAAAGTCAGCTCTCCCTGTTAAAATAGAGCCACAGGATTAAGACAGACAGACCTTGAATGACCACCTAGGCTGCTTCTCTGCTCAAGGCAGGATCAACTACACTTATGTTATTCTTTTTATTAGACCACCTGAACCAGCTGGGGAAAAACAGATATGCTTTGAGGCCCAGAGTCCCTTCTTGAGCCTGAAACATTATCCCTGTGTCACCCTGGTCCAGCCCTCAGACATGCCAGTTGGTCTGGTGAGAGATCCCTGCCTACAAACCCAGCCTTCCTTGCATTGCCATGGTTACAATGCTGCTATTGCCATGCAAGTTGAGCCTATTTTTAAAAGCTGGCAATGACAGAAGATGTTGGTTAAGGCCTTAATCTCAATAAGGTCTAAAATTACTACAATAAGTGCTTACTACTTGTACAAGTGCTACACTCTGAAAGTGAAAGATGTGTGGTGAGCTGCTCTGCATTGCCTGCATCCCAGGGAAAAAAAAAAATAGTGTATTTTAAAGAAGAGACTTAAAGGACAAGGAGAAAGTAGTCCTGCCCACATTAACAGGCTGTGTTAGGTCAGCAGAAAATCCATAACTACTTGTTAGAAAGTGGCTTGTGTGCACTGGAAGAGACAGGCATCATTGGTGGTTGTAGAGGAAAGATGGCCTCTTGGAGCTGGCAGGCAGATGGAAAGGAGAGAGGGATTGAAGAGCTTTGGTGATAAAGATAGGCACCTTGTGCTGAATGATGAAGAACTCAGTAGAGGAAAACCAGAAGAGGTTACACCATTAAAAAAATGGGGAAATGGGACAAATTCCTTTTGTAAAGACATTCTGAATAGATGGAATTATAATTTGAAGGGGCCAGAGAAAAGGATGTCGCAGTAATTTTAGACATCTAATGAGTGCTTAGATGTGAATTTCAACTGTGTGGTCTGGATAACACAGGACATTTATTAAGAGTCTGCTGATCTCAGTTTAAAAACAAAGAGATGGACAGATTTTGGTCTGGCTGAGGGACACTGCTGTTGGCCATGGCAACAGAGGCATGAGATAGTGGAGAGCTCCAGGTGGAGGGAGGAAGGGAATGTATCAATGGATATCTGTTTAGCCATATTGAATGAGAGCTGACAGCTTGGTATCTACAACAAAGTGAAGAAAGACAAATTGAGGCTCTAGGTTGGACGAGGGGAGAGAGGACTACTTTTATGTTCCAGTCTGAACAATCCCATGTATCTACATACCTATGACATATTACCATACATACATGTAATAGCTCTGTCTGTAGGCAAAAGAATCAGAGATAAAAGTTGTAGTCAGAAGAATAGGAGAAGAGAAAGAACACAGCCCTGCACTGCCTAACAAAAAATGAAGTGGAAAAAAGCCTTTCTCCTTTCTTTTTCATAGCATGACTGGTAACAAAGCACATAGTAGCAAAATGCTTGCCTGTTAACTCCCTGGAAAGTTTAAGCAGCCAAAAAAATTTAGCAATTGTTGTAACCAGCCCCACATCGCACAGCTCAACAATTCAGAGGGCAGGTGTCCCATGCACCCACACTAGCACACACCTCACAAGATGTGCGAGCAGCCACTGGCCCTGCCAGCCGTGGCTTATCTGATACAATACCCCTTACAGTACAGGAGATACGTATTTTGGTTCACTGATGGATGTGTGTGTAGCCATGTGTCAAATCTGCCAGCATGCTGAGTGCTGGAAACAAATGGCACTTTCAGAGCAGTGCATCTGGGTCACTGCCTACTCTCGCTGTGCCTGCGAGGACCATAGGGAAGAAAAGCTGAACAGGGAGAGGCAGGGTGCAGATCTGAGGAGCTCTGCTGGCAGGTACAATCTAGGCCACTGTTTGTAAACTGGATACTCTCACTCTGGAACAACTAAAGTGTATTTTTGGTACTCTATGGGTAAGTCTTTTGCACCGCCGTGCAATCAGGTGACACTGGTTTGTTTTCCCCCTACTCTCAGTCTT
The DNA here is from genome assembly GCA_013399895.1 of Serilophus lunatus. Taxonomy (NCBI): domain Eukaryota; kingdom Metazoa; phylum Chordata; class Aves; order Passeriformes; family Eurylaimidae; genus Serilophus; species Serilophus lunatus. The sequence continues at coordinate 291,934 of VXBA01001896.1, read as the reverse complement.
GCAGATGTAACCAGGATAACAAAAGCATGTTCGGCCTCCCTCCCACCTCCAGTAAAATAGACTGCAAATTGCTGAGAAATAACACACAGAAAGCACTCACAAGCTCCACTTTTTAGTGCTGTAACTAGTTTGTACTCGCGCATTTAGGAAATCTCACATTTGATTCTGACCTAGAATCAAGTTCACTCTGCCTCTCTGGAACACAAGACGCACCATTCATACGGTGCCTGGAGCGCAGCCTCCAGCTGCAGAATGTGGGTTACCAGAAGCAGGAGACATCTGAGAAGGAGCATTCAGAACAGCACGTGTGCCACTTTCAGCCGCGAATACATTCGATTATGAACTCTACAAAATATGTGAATGGTACAGGCTGATGATACAACCTCTGGAAGTACATATCCGTAACAATCCTATGGAAAAAAAAGAGGGATGCATGCCTGAGAGCCACAAAGAGACCAGACTTTTTTCTTCCCTGAGTATGCAAACCAGCTAATTAATTTCCCCTCCAAAAACCATTTGCACAATCCGTGAACCACTGCAAGGGCAAGTTGTGAAGATTTCAACAGTAAACACCATCAGCAGTGGCTAATCAATAGCAAATTACGAATAGAATTTGGGACCACGACAGTCCCACAAAGCCACTGGCACTGCAGCTGGACATTTCTATGCAGAAATGTTACCTGCCACATTAACGTGCCCTACTGGCTGTGCACTGCAAGTATTCACCTTGGAGGACAACCAATGTATTTAGTCTGCTTCCTCTCCCCATGCTACACATGTGCCCACCCACTGCTTACTCACTCCACTTTCAACCCACTCACGCACACACAGAGGTATAGCAAGCACTTTGAAGCACTTCATGCATGAAAGGGTATCAAGAAGGAGAATTTATCTGACCTTGTCACACGTGTATGAGGAGGGAAAACAGTAGTCTCCACAAGCAGACAGATGCATTTAAGAAGAAGGGAAAAAGTAGGAGAGAGCATGCTTCCTGATAAACATGTGTGTTTTATCAACTGCCTGAACACCAAGGCATTTCCCTTTTCCAGAAAGACACCTCTGGGTCACATCTTTCAGTTCTGTTAAAATTTCAACAGGTCATTGTCTTCCATGTCACGCAAAGAGGGGGAAGAGACGTGGATTGAGCATCAGATAGTCAAATGGATTTAAATGGAAATAGAAAATTCTCCCTCTCCTAAGGAGAGGACTTAGAGTACTAGGACTATGTAAAAGGAAGAAAATAAAAAGCTGCAGAATGACAGATGCATACCATACAACTGGGATCATTTATGTTTGTAGAGTTTCTAGAAGTAACAGAAGACATTTTTTCCCCTGGGCAAGTTCTTTCTCACCTTAGGATTCACAGTGGAGAAATTACAAGCTTCCTAAAAGGCCTGCAATTTTTTCAAGCTATGCCTTCTGACCCAGACTAATTGCAAGCATCAGAGAGCAGAGCAGGACAAAACACTGCAGCCTAGTTAAAGGTTTAAACACCTGTGAGCATGGATTTCAGAGTCCTGTTCTACTTGCTTTAACAATGTCCAGCAGTCCTTTTGATTCCAATTATGTAAAGAATTAAAGCTGTAACAGGCCTGTTTATGAAGGCTGACTCCCTCAGTCCACCAACAAAACAGCATTGCCCTGCAAGTGTCAGGCTTATCTCTCATTTTATAGGGGAAGTGCTGGCATCAGAATGTACAAAGTAACGAGGGCATACAAAGCATTTTGTAGGCTTGGAACAAACCCTCGTTTGTAGGATTCACTTAGTGAAAGAATTTATGTTAACAGAGCAAGCTATTTATAGCAACTCTCCATAGAAATGAACTGTCTCTTGGTTCCTGTGCTCATGAAATGCAGCTTTTAAACCAGAGAAACCCGTTCTTTATTCTAAAAGCATGGGTGAAGGGGGGCACAGAGAAAGGGAAGCTGCTCCCCAACATACACCCTGCTGGCTCCAGTTATACTGGAGATAAGGTCTTCCTGTGCTGTTGGTACAAAAGGGGACTCGTGGTCTGAGTCCCAGCACAGTCCCAGCACTCTTCCTTAGCCCACTTGGCCAGACAGTTGTTGTCAGAGAGCTGCCTATGCCATGGCTTACTGCTCACCGCTCCAGGCTGTGCCCGTCCATGCTGATGGATGCATAGAATTGAGCAAGACTGCTCTTTCTCAGGTTCCTCAGGTCCCACATGTTTAATTACAGGCTCTTAGGCAACATTAATCCAAGTATATCTAAGGAAGACTGAAGTTCCTTGAAACATCACAGGGACAAACTAGGAGGGAGAGATGCCAGCCTCTCCCCACCCAGCAAGCCCTTCAGAAGATGCCAAACCAGAGCTAGTGCATGTCCTCACATTTCATATATTCTCTGAAATAAAAGTATACATACTTAAATTCTGATCATACAGAGCCAACTAGCTAGAAACTCACATTCCTGTATACACGCCTCATCACGTTAGCAAAATCATCACACAAAATCTCACCTATTTTTTTACAAATGACCCAGATCCACAGGCTGCTTATTATCCAAGCTTAATTGATTATTTCTGCAAGTTTGCTTAGACAAGGAGCTGAGCACACTGCAGGCACATGACTGCACCCTCAGCAAGTTTCCTGACAACAGCAAGCTGTGTGATGCAGCCAACATGCTCAAAGGAAGGGATGCCACCCAGAGGGACTTTGACAGGCTTGAGAGGTGAGACTGTATGAAACTCATGAAGTTTAACAAGGCCAAGTGCAAAGTCCTGCACCTGATTTGGGGCAATCTCAAGCATAAATATAGTCTGTATGGAGAATGGATTGAGAGCAGAGGAGCAGGTTGAGGTTGAGGGAGGGGATTCTTCCTTTCTAATTTGCTTTCATGAGACTCACTTGTAGTGCTGTGTCAGTTCTGGGGTCCCCAACATAAGAAGAATGTGGACCTGTTGAAGCAAGTCCAGAGGAGGGTCATGAAGATGATCAGGGGGCTGGAGCACCTCTCCTACGACACAAGACTCGGAGAGTTGGGGTGGTTCGGCTTGGAGAAGGGAAGGCTCCACGGAGACCTTAAAGTAGCCTTCTAGTGCTTAAAAGGAGCTGGAGAGGGACTTTCTACAAAGGCATGTAGTGATAGGACAATAGGAATGGCTTTAACTTGAAAGGGAGTAGGTTTAGATGAGGCATTAAGAAGAAATTCTTTACTCAGAGGGTAGTGAGGCACTGCAACAAGTTGCCCAGAGAAGTTGTGGATGCCCCATCACATCAAGTGCTGAAGGTCAGGTTGGATGGGGCTCTGAGCAACCTGGTCTAGTGGAAGGTGTCCCTGCCCATGGCAGGGGGGTTGGTCCCTTCCAAGCCAAACCATTCTATGATTCTATGAAAACAAAAACGGTTTTGGAAAAAAAAGCAAAATGGAGTAGATTCGGTGTTTCAAAGTATAAAAAAAGTAGACTAATAAATCAGAAACAAGAACACACACACACACAAATGCCTAATTTTTTTTGAGTACTTCTACAAATAAGATGCAACTGATTTTCTACATCCATATTGGTACAAGTTCTGCTGTTGGGCTTTTAAATTTCAAGATAAGCTCTATCTGGCCAATAAAACTATAACATGGTGTTCATAGATTACAGTTTAGATTGATTTAGAGAAGAAGAAAAAAAAAAGTATTACTGATCTACAAAAAGTTTGTATACTTCTGCAAAAGCATTATTTCAGACTAAAATTATCTTACTTTTCCCAGTTGTAATCCTACATATCCTCATTGTCCCCTGCCTTTTTCAAACTCTAGACAGAACATAGGCCCTCACTGCATACTCTTGTCACTAAATCTCATCTATTGACAGCTTTGCAATAAAACCACTCATAGACGGTTCCCTCATACTGCTTCTTTTCAGGATTTCATGCTGACACTCTGTTCATTTAAAAAAAAGGCATATCTTAGATCTAATGATTCCAGCAATAATCCTAAATTAGATTAATGGGAACCCTGAACTGAAAGTAAAGCTGTAAAAGCTATAGGGTATACATATATGGGGAGACTTTATTAATCTGCTGATTACAATCTTATTTTGTAAAGACAGAATTATCTTAAACCAATTTGTTGCCCAACATAATAGCATTTGGTGTCTATAATGAAAATTAGATTATATCATATCAGGTTAAGTTTGTTTATAATTTCAGATTAACAGAATTAGATACAGTAATGTGTCCACATAGATGAAGTAATTAAATGCAATATATTTTCCTTTCATTTTCATGACATAGTATTTGGTATTCTCCAAGTCATAAGAAAGCACCTTGTTTCACAGCACTTGAAATATTGTTTGAAAAGTGAAAATTCTCCCTCTGTATTTTACAAAGGGTTAGAGAAAGCTGATACATGACATCACTTATTGTAAAGGTATAGTTTCAAAACAAAGAGGAATTGCTGATGAAGAAAAACCCTGAGCTGTCCCTATCCCTTAGGTCAGAGGCTGTTCTGCTGCATTTCTTCACAACCTCAGTTCAAGTGATTGGCGTGTTGGCTGCACTGCATTAACTGCTGAGTCCTGGAGACATGGGGGTTTAAAATCAATCCCTCAAAAATGTTTTGGTTTAAATTATGCAGTAGTAGCCGGTGAGCCCTGCAGGAGAGCAGGTGTGAGTAGAAGCTTCAGAGGTTGGCTGAACCACCCCAGAAGACCTTGAACTGGATGGAAAAGCAGAGAGCACCCAAAGCTTTTATACCCTTGCACTCAATAAAAGTAGAAAGGTACACACGCTAAAATGTGATACTTTTTTGTGCTGATAAGTCAGACTTGAAGTCCTTTAGAGTTACAGATCATTTATTCAGAGACTTTGTACCAGTTATTCATTGATGGCTGACCAAATCACAAACCTCTGTATGAAAAATACCATGCAAGCTTCTACATGGCCTTCTTACCACCCCCACCTTTGTTCACAGCACTGTGTGTGTGAGATACAGCTGTGTTCATATTATCTCTAGCTCTTAGTCATAGTGGCATTCAGCTTCCTTCAGGAGGAAATGAATGACATTTGCTCTGCCTCAAGCCACGGTTTCTACACACAGGCTGTTTGGGAGGATTGTAAGAAAATAAAGTGATGATGGTGTGCAGCCAAATCTGCTTTTAAGCTTTTGCTCTGCCCTGCTCAGCCCTTCCATAATGACTCAGTTTCTTTACAGTGTCTGGAAATCAACTGCAGAATAAGAAAGCTTTTCTTCTGGCAACTAGTATTTTTAATTCTCTCTGTCCAGTGTCATAGGCAAGGAAGGAAGGGGAAGGGAGATCCCATAAACTTCAGCTATTTATTTAGATTTGCTACAAATATTCAGAGGTCTCAAGTGCCCTGCTACCCAAATGGTAAACAGCCTACTGGTGCACTCGAAGAAAGTATCCCCCAAGCCTACCCAAACAACAAAAATAACTATTGCCAGCACCAACTGTCACATGTCAAAACTCAGTGCTATTCTTGGAACAGATGCAGGATGCTTGGGAGTTTTTCTTTCTTTCTTTTTTTTTTTTAAAGCAAAATAATTTCAAACCAGTCCAACAAACACATGTGATGTGTGTGATGGTCTTGGCAGCCACTAATTTTCTAAATTATAATTACTGGCAGTTTATCAGTCTTAACAGTTTAAGACAGGCAGTTTGACAATGTTAATGGACACTGCTGAACCAAAATACAGTTCCCACGGGCTCTCTCATGCACTTTTTTCCTTCCTGCTGGTTGGAGAATTTCAAGTGCTCAGCTGTGATCTGGCAAATCCTTACCCTGGCCCTGCACTGCTCCTCAGAGCACTGCCAACGGGGCTCCATTACATCTCCATAGCATACACCATCAAAAAAAAAAATAATAATTTTTACAATGTATTAATTGTACCCCCTCTGACACATGACTGCAAATAGCTCTGGCAAACAACTGCACCTCAATGAATAAAAAGTTTGTTTGACCAAAGAGTAATTGGAGTTGCTTGGCACTGAAGATGAATACAGCAAGGCTACAGCTGACACATCTTGCACAGACAGTCCTATCAGGTCTCCTGTATTTATTTGTATATACAAACCACAGCAAATAACCTTTCTTGAAGCTTCAGACTCTTTTAAGAATACTTAAAAGATCTCCAGCAAACTGAAATATTAGCCCCTTTGGACTCTGAATGACCGAATTTATCTACTATCCCTTTACACTCCATAAGCCAATGAAGTGCCTTCCCAGATGACAAGTTCTATTTTGTCCTCTAGCAGATGCAGAATTTTTATTAAACACACATTACATGAAAAATACCAAGGGGGAAAAAAAAAAAGCCTTTTCTTTTTGTTAACCTGAAAACTGATCTTGCACGTTGCACTAAAAAGCTGTAACTCTATATTTTAGACTTAGGTGAATTGAGGAAGTTAAATCACAGGTACTAAATCTATGAAATGTCGTAGAGTGCCATGCCCATCTCCAGCCAAACCTTCAGTGCTCCTGATGTTTTTTGCTTTTGCTAAGCACACTTCATGCAATTAAGTGTTCACATAACGCAAATAGTCATGAGCTACATGTGGTTTTTCTCTCTTGCAGGTTTTTATACCCTGTGTCATGTAGGATTCCTAACAAAATTTTTTAACAAATTTCTCTGGGCCAGCAGTTTCAGAGTTTTGGCCACAGAGAAAAAAATTGGCTTTTTATCATCATTCTGCATTCAGAACTTACCATTCTCACTGGCAGATATTTTATGGAGAAGGATCTTCACAGGGGCAAATCCAGGTGCTTTACATCAAAAGGATCAACACCACTAATGACTCAGGGTGGAAGCTTTGCATTTGTCTGATCATCCATCCTAGCAACATCGATGGGAAAATTCCCACTCATTCCTATAGGAGCAGGCTCCTATAGACAGGGGCAAAAAAAAAATAAGGAAAAAAAAAAAAGGCATGTACAGCTGCTTCCTACTGCCAGTAAAATGGAAGTTCCTTTTTCAGGGAGTAGCAAAATCCACCACAAAAGTTGTATTCAGAAACTCACAAGTATTCTCTCCTAACAAAGTATGACACTTTAGTGAAAATATATCTTGCAGGCCTTTAGAAAGGCAAAAAGGACAAATAAACCATTTAACCTTTTTCTTTAAAATCCTCAGATAGGAACCACAGCCTTTCATTTAACCTTAATATTACCATAGGGGTCTGACTCCCAAGGCAAAGCAAACTCTTGAAAGAGAGAGAAAAGGAGCTCAAACCCCTCAACTTACCTCAGAACTTACTGGAAAAGTAAACCCAGATGCTTCTCCAGATGACCCCCCTGATTCTCTCTCTGCCAGAGAGCTGTTTTTCAGAGCTGTTTACAGCTGAAGCCAGAGAACACTTGTAGCAGGTCCATGCCCAGCTGGGAAATACCCCTTTCCCTATTAGCACTGTTGCTCAGAGCACGGCTGACGAGGTGAAAACAGGACCTGTGCTCCCATGCACATCCCTGGGGCACGTTCAGAGGCTCTCAGCAGAGACTGCAGACAGCCCAGCCTCAGCCTCTTCTGCCCACCTGACAGCTCTCCCCATCATCTTCAGAGAGGAGACTTACTTTGCTGGAGGGTGCTTAGAACAACCATACAAAGCATCATCTTTGTCTAGTTACAAAACCCCAAACTATGAGAGAGGAACTAAAGATGACATATACTGCAAGGCAGGTTAATAGCAAATCAAACATTCTTGGCCGTGTAGGAACCCCATAAGAAATCTTAAAACTATGGAGAAAATAGTATGGGGTAAAAATGTACTTCTGTGTACCAGTGTCAGAAGTCCTTTACAGAAGGGGAAGGAAATGGGTACGTCAATGCCAGGCAATGCTGCCCAGTTACTGGAGGGAATTTCCAGCATAGTGAAGAAGGTCAGGAGTAGGTATGGGGAAGAAGTTATCTCCAGAAAAAACAACCCTCCAATGCTCTTTGCTCTTTGCACATACCCTGAATATTCACAAGGCAGAACCTCACCCAGCAGGAAATACCCAGACTCTGGTCATTCGATACAGGGAGACAGAGCCCCACAGGCTTGTACAAGAGCTTTGAAAAGAAATTGTCAGAAGATGAACTTGGAAAATCATCTGCTTCATGCCACCATTTTTTTCCAGGTAACTACTTCTGCTATGAAGTCACCACTCACTTCTTCAGAGGAGTAAGTGGTTTCTGAGGAGGTAGTAACTGGAACATCTTTCTGGACTACATCCCTCTGAAGAGGTGAATGCTGATGCAGGCTGTGTCAGCTACAAGCAGCCTGTGCAAACATGAGTGACCAGTGATAGCAGTGGCTCTTGCCTTATTGCTCTATAGGTGGTTGACTGTATGAGACTTTGAAAGAAAGCCTGTGTTGCAATGGAGGAGACTGTAGTTTCACTTTCTCTTCCATTCTTTAGGCTTCTGGGCAATGAGTAGGGAAAACTTCACCTCAAGGTACTAAAATGCAGCCTAACAATTTTGTGGCTTCCCTTAAATTTGTGCACGCCCCTCTCATCTCTCTGGTTTTACCTGATTTGAAGCTTTCTCAGCTGTGACAAATCATGATGAATATGGCAACTGCTGTTAAAAGACTAGGGGCAAATCCCCAGAATGGTATTTAGGAAACTGGCTTTTAAATCCTATTCAGTATAAGTTTAAATCCTTAAAGACCACCTTGACTTGAGCTCTACAACTTTAACAGGGTAGTCAACAGCATTTTAAGTAATCATGTATTCCTTTAACTTTGTGTTTTTGTTTCCACGAGACAGAATGTGGCAAAATAACTAGATAATTCTTCCTATTTAACTAGAAAATTAGGAAGTCTGTGGTATGCACAAGCAACTGAACATGAAGGATCTAAAATACTTTGCATTAATATTTCTGAATGTAATCTGCATTAGAAGCACCCAGCCAGACAGCTAAATACAGTTGAAAGCAGCCATTAGATTTATGCATGCATGCAAAACACAGAGGCTTTCCTTACCTGTAACCTAATTTGCATGAGTGACTACACAACACTCAGATTGCAAAACATCTGTGTCCTGCTGATTTCTCTGCTCCTTTGAGCTTATCTCCTTGCCACTCTCTGTAGTTGTGATTAGTCATGTGCTTTTGGAAGAGGAAGACTACTTGGTAACAGCAAGGTCAGTGGGTGCCTTTATTTGTTTCTGTGGTCACTCTACATGTTCTTCAATGAACCCAAAAATAGCATCCTCTCCATATTCATACGGGCCTCACCATATTCAGCGAGCACACAAAGCAAAGTCAGGTCGTACTGAAATAGGCTTCTGCAACTAGTGGGGTTGACAACTCCCTAAACAAAACCCAACCTATTTTCAGATGGGGAATTTAGGTGCGGATGACTACCTGAGCATAGTGCTGGAGACACAGGACCTGCAGGTGTCATTAAACTTTCACTGTGAAAGAAAAAAAAGGTTTCCTTCCTTGCAAGTGTAAAGATCTTGACAAACTGTTAGTGACCAACATTCCTTCAGGAGAAAAACGGAGCAGTGAGGAACAATATTCATTCTCCTCCCAGAGGCTATGTGGAATCTGAGATGCCTACTGCCAATTCCCCCAGCAGTGTGTTCCTAGAACAGTAGAGAAAGAGGGAGAATAACTCAAGGCTCACCAAGGACACTCACAACTTCAGCAACACAATGCTCTCCTACCTATAATTTCATAAGTTTGGCCAGATATCTTACAAAAGACCTTCCAGTTTCAAAAGATTTGCTGTATTGCTGTTTCATGGGAGATTTCTACTGACATCTAAATCCCACCTAAGCACCTTGTTGTTAACAGTAAAGTGTCCCAAAAAGAAAAATACACCATTAAGTACCCAAAGAATCTCATAGTCCACATTTGCCCAGCTCTCAAAACCAATATTGGAAAAGGGCAAATAATCTGGGATTCCACATGTGCTTTTCCTCAGTTATATGAAGCAATAAAAGCTCAAGGCTTTAGTCTGCAGAATTAAAAATACAACAACAACCACAAAACTATTCAATCTATATATCCTAGGGAAACAGTACTTGCACAATTTAAAATTGCTGGTCTAATGCTTCCTCACAGCCTCAAATGGAAACGTTATGAATATTTCCCACTCCTAATAAAATCTCATTTAAAAAGTAGGACTCTAAGCTAGCAAAGTATACTCAGTCTAGGAAGCACTTTCAGGTCTAGGCAAATAATGAGTTGAACATTACACAAAACAGCTTTAAAAAATCTAAAAGTATACTTCTAAATGACAGTTATTATTTTAATTTTTTAAAACGTGATTAGTTATCCCAGACATACAACTTGACATTTGAATGAGGCTGGATTTTTTCCAGGCTTTTCCTCAAATAGCCTCAAAAATCACAAGTCACTTTGTAACAACACCACCTTTGGGTGCCCTATAAACAGTTAGAGATCAAAATCATAATTTCTTATTTCTTGGTAAGTCTGGTACGGGGAGAGGTAGCTGGAGAAGAATGAAATCTTAAATGCCCATCTGAACATCCCACGAGACACACATTTTTACAGTCAGAGTAAGAAACTAATTTGCTCTCAGATTAATTACACACTGTATGTTTCCCTAGCAATGCTCGAGTTGGCAAGCCTTGCAACACATATCTCAAGTATGGGACAGTGAACCAGGCTGCCAAGGCACTGCATACCAAGCAGCCTTCTTCCTTTGCATCTGAGCAGGAGATGCCTGAGCAGCACTGCAAAATGCATCACCATGCAGAAGGAAAGCCAGAAACATGAAGCAATTACCTTTTTCCTCAAGGCCACATGATTCTCAAGACAGCTACTGTTATTGCACCATTGCTTATAAGCCTCTACACAGGAGGTTAATGGCAACTACCTCCCTTCAAGCTTACTAGTTAGAAACGTTTCAAAGAAACAGATAATTTTTACTATTTATTCACCAATTTCCTCTAACAGTTTAAAAAACAGTAGGCTATATTAATTTCTATCTGCAGATTTGTCTTCACACAGCCCTGCTATTAACAGGCACCTCATGCTTTTCAGCAATTAAATTATTTTTGTGTAGGAAATTAGGAAGCTGCTCTCATTTCCATCATCTCAGGTCCTGTCACTGGTCACCATAGAGAAGAGATCAGTGCCTGCCCCTCTTCTTCCCCTCATGAGAAAGTCATAGACTGCAATGAGGTCTCCCCTCAGTCTCCTGCTCTCCAGGCTGAAATGGACTAAGTGACCTCAGCCATTCCTCATATGGCTTCCCCTCAAGACCCTTCACCATCTTCATTGTCCTCCTTTGGACACACTCTAATAGCTGAAGATCTTATGTTGTGGTACCTCAAACTGCTCACAACATCCAAGGTGAGGCTGCACCAGTGCAGAGCTGAGCAGGACAATCCCCTCCCTCGACCGGCTGGTGATGCTTTGCCTGATGCCTCCCAGGACACAGTTGGCCCTCCTGGCTGCCGGGGCACTGCTGACTCAGATTCTGCTTGGCATTGACCAGGACCCCCAGGGCCCTTTCTGTGGCACTGCTTTCCAGCATCTCATTCCCATTTGATGTATGAACATCCAGGGTCGCCCCATCCCAGGTTCAGAATCTGGCACTTTGCCTTGCTGAATTTCATATGGTTGGTGATTGCCCTATCTCTGATGTGCTACTAATTTTCTTCAGCAAAGTGAATATCAGTGATTTCATTGGAACATTTGTTCATGGTTTGCATAGTGGACATTACAGTACAAGTCAGCTTTAGGATTTTCTGCAGGAAATAAGTCATCTGTCTGCATCTGAAATAGTGCTACAGTTATACCAATGGACAGGCAAGAGACAACTCTGCACAAGTGACACTGTGTGGGAAGGAGATAGTTTAGTCTTCAGAAGGGGTAGCAAAGTGACATCTCATAGACCAGTCTCTCACTTGAGCACAGAAGAGTTACAGTAAATGCCACCACACAGGAAGAAGCATCTTTGAGCATGACTCAGTATTACCCAGAATATTACTATTTCAACACACCAGTTAGACTTCACAGGACTGAACATACTGGTGGCAGCTTCAACTTCACAGTTAACAGCCCATGGAAAAACATATTCTACTAAATTTTGCGACAACACAGTATTATTTTCAGGTAGGGACAAGACCTTGGTTACTGTAACATCTCTGTGTCCAGCATTTGCTAAGTAAGTACCACAGGATACTAATCAATTGCACATTTATCAGAAGTTGGTTAATCATTAATAGGCTCATATAATACAAGTTGCAGTCATTTATTTTTAAGATGAAAAATACACAAGGAATCGTCTCATAAATAAAATTTGTGGTGCCTTTTTTCCCCCCTTAAAAATTACTCTGAGTATCAGACACTGATCTCTAAGTCTTTATGCAACTTTTATTATACTTCACAGCAGTGAAGTAAATGGAAAAAGGCATTCATGATTGGATGTCTCAAGAGAAGAATTTATTAGGATGTGTAGAACTGTCAATATCAGAGCAAAGAATAGTGGCAAAATTGGGCCAGCTTTTTATTTGCTTCCTTTTTCCTAGCTCCAAATGAGGCTAGGAAACAGGAGACTTCTTTGGCAGCTAATTCATGCAGGAATAAAAATGGAACATTATCTGGGAAAAAAACCCCAATCATCTGTATTTCTTTTGGATTACAGAAAGCACAAAACATTAGAAAAATGCTAACTCTTGATAAACATAAACAACGTGACCCCCAGCATTACAGCGGACTTCCGATGATCCCCTGAAGTGCATGGTGAAGTTAAACCAGGAAAGAAGAGAGAGATGGGGGAAGGGGGTTTAAGATTTAGTTTTTATTTCTCATTATATTATTCTCCTTTGATTGGTAATAAATTAAACTCATTTTCCCAAGTCAAGTCTGTTTTGTTTGTGATGGTAACTGCTGAGTGATCTCTCCCTATCTGCATTTTGCTCCGTGAACAATCCATTATATTCTCTGTCCCCTGTCCAGCTGAGGAGGGAAGTGATGGAGTAGCTTGGCGGGTACCTGGCATCCAGCCACGGCCAACCCACCGCAGCTCCTTACTCATCAATAACACTAGATCTGCCAGAAAGATTTATATAGCTGTGATTCTGCATGGTTTATCTATTTGAAAGAATTAGGTCTCTGAAGTATTGCTTGCATTGAAAAGGCCTTCCTGACTTGGCAATCTGAGGTATTTGGAGACTGTGTCAGTAATTCAAATACACAAATCAGGCCATTTCCTTCCTTATACCAGCTGTCCAAAAGGTTTTGTGAAAGGGATACTTGCTTTTTCCCAAAACATCCAATAACATGGAGCAGACATACAGAAATACACATATTTGGTGCAGGGTGCAAACATGAAGGACAAATAGAAGGGAAGAAGTGAAAAGCAGAGAGATTTGAGATTCAAGAGAGCCCTGTAAAGAAAGCTAGTTTTTATGGCATATAGGCTGAAGAAATTATCTCCTTTGGTTTGCATCACAGGAACACAGTAAGGCCTGACCTGAGATTATGTCCTTGTCAGTTTTTCCTAGAGAACATGCAGATATTAAAAATAATAACTCAAAAATCAGATGAATTCAGCAGGTGAAGGGAAGTAGTTCTCCACAGGTCTCAGAAACACTGAATTCACAATCTCAATTCAGTCAGGATGAAGGCAGTACACTCCTTTGCTCTTTGGCTAGCATGAGAAAGGAGAGATACAGAAGCAGTAGTCACACTCCCTGAGCCAGGATAATGGGACTCAAGTGTCTGCCTCAAGAGCAGTGTTTTGGGGCTCCACAGAAGTTACATCAGCCACCTCTGGTGCAACTTAGACTACCTTAGGTGATGCAACTTATTTATGGGCTCTTAAATGAGATTAACAGACATGGGGGAAAAGAAATAGACACTTTTCACCCTCAAAACTGACAGCATTTAGGGGTTTCTTAGTGAAAATAGCCTCACCATCACTTTGCCAAATTAGCCAGAAAAAGAATTAAAAGCATGAACATCAGCAGTGCAGTTTCTGGAATTATAAATCAAGATTTTCCCAGTTCTCAGGCTCTAAAGTCTTAATTCAAACAACTTAAGGCACAATCTTTTGTGCATCTCTCCTAGGAACCACTATAATTAAGCCAGTGACTACAAGCAATCAGATGATGAAATCTTTATATATTATGCATGCATACACATAGGAATTTCTTGGAAATAAATATCAATATTTGAACCAAATAAGGATGAGAAATTATGCTAAAAGGTACAGAAAAAATGATCTTGACTGAGGTAGTTTCTATTCAGTTTTAATCCACATGCAACAAAGAGGTATGTTCACTAGAGAACATGCTTTTGACAGAATTTTATTTTTTGTATTCTTCACTGGGATATATAATAAAGCAACACCACAGAGAACCTGTGGCTGAAGGGAAGCATAAGCCCTCTGGCTTCATGGTTCTGCATTTTCCTGCTGGACCAGGAACAGGCATGGCCAGTCATGGGGCCTCTGTCCCAGATATACTTTTACTGCTGTGCTGAGGTTCCTGGCACTTGTGATGTGGAGTGGGACAGAGTTCCCGTTGTGACAAGAAACTCATGCACAAAACTTTTTGAATCAGTTAAGAACTACATTCTTCAATGTGCAAAGAACAAACCATAAACTAGGCAAAAATTCTGATCACCTTATGGACAGGACTACCAGCTCAACACAAAAACTACTGTGTTTCAGGTTGCACTAGTGGTATTCAATTTAGAATCACAGAGTATACTGAGTTGGATAGGAACCCATCAGGATCATCTATGGTCATCAGCTTATCCCACTCCTGGGGGACTTCCAAAGTGCTAATGTGGAAAAAAACATTCCCAGGGCAGTAGGTAATTTTTGTGTTTGTGCAAAACTCTTCCTTTGGCCATCCAAGACATCTGTCAGGTTATTAATTTTGCTTTTAGGCTACCATAAAATACCTTAACATTCAAACTGATACACCTTCTCTGAACAGATTTAGTTTCTGTGTTGACAGAGTGAGAGAGAAGGTTCGTATCCAACAAACACTGCCTTGAGGAGCTGTCACACAAATCAAGCAGCACAGCTGGAACAACTAATGAAAAAAATCTCAAAAAAAAGGGATATAAAAGGATGTTTACCGATTTCCACATGGATGTGTTCTATTATGAAGCTATAACTTCCTATCCATCAAGTGTTTACTAGAAAAGCTGAGTATTAAGATAAAGTCTTTTGTGGACAGGAAATGATCCAAGAAAAAAATAAACAGATACAGCAATTCACCATCAAAATGGGAGGAAACACTTTAACTGCTAAATAAATAAAAGCTTATATGGTACAAGAATACTATTTAAAATTACAATTAAGATTACTCTCAGATATGCACTTCCTCAAGACATTATATGAGATTTTATCCATCCTCCCTTTACTTGATCAGATGGCTATAAATTCCAATGGTAGTTTGACAGATTAAAACCTGCAGGAATAGATACATGTTTAATTAAATATAAAACCATATGATGTGATATGTACATTTTAAAAGCCTATTCACTTTAAGGATGATTGATGAGATATTAACAGATATATCCACACTTTAAAAAAAAAAGCAGCATTACACCCCCATACATGAACAGATACAGGAAATAATATGGAGTAATATTTCAAACCTAGGCTCTCATCTAATGGCCAAAACACTGCTTAATTTTCTCCTGTAACATGTCATGACGTTGCTTTAATACAAACAGACAACACTGAGCTTGGGGAAGAAAGATACAATCGATCCAGATTATATATTTAAAGTTTCAATATCTGTTTTATGCATTGCAACCTAATCTACCATTTTTTAACATCAGAATGATATGTTACATGTGGCAATTTTAATCTAAATTCCACAGGAAAGGCATTTCCCCATCTGCAGCTGAGCTCTCGGTGCACACCCAAAGGCTTCACTGGGAATCTGCTCTTGAGCAGGCAGCACTAGCGCTGCACATGTAGCCATGCGCACAGCAAACACAAAGAGCTGCTACGTAGTCACGATAAAGAGAAACCAGCACATGAAAAGAGTCTGAAAATGGTTCCATGCAGTCAATGGCGCTGTACTTTAGATAAGTATTCTGAATGAATACCACAGAAGGGCCTTTCTGCCAAAGAAATTGCACTGTCAGTGCCTGAATTCGAATCTCACTGATTAGGGTTTTTCCATTAACTTCAGCAAGTTCCCTATCAGTCTCCAGATTTTTGTTATTAAAATAGTATGACAAACAATGTAGGCTCAGCTTACATCCGAGGCTGGCATCTTATCATGGCTGCACCATGTAAGTGCCTGTACCGAATCGTCACGTAGGAGTTCACAGCTCTCCGGGCTGTGAAGGAACTCCGTGTAGGAAGGGAGTATCACTGCTTCCGAAGTGGATACAGAATCACGGCATAGCGCTGCAAGGGACCTCTGGAGGTCATCTAGTCCAGCCCCCTGCCAAGGCAGGATCACTCAGAGCAGGCGACCCAGGAACACGTCTAGGTGGGCTTTGAATGCCGCCAGAGGGAGACTCCACGACCTCCCTGGGCAGCCTGTTCCAGTGCTCTGCCACCCTCGATGTACATAAAGTTCCTCTTCATGTTGAAGTGGAACTTGTGTTTTAGTTTATGGCCATTACATGCGAGGCAGCTGTTAATGGTGCTGCTTTGATTTTCGATTCCTGTGATATGTTCATACAAGCATACATTCATTCTATAAGCAAGCATCATGTTGGTCCAGTTACCCAAGAAGCATATATGCTGGCCAAATTACTAAACTGAAAAATAATTTAAAAATATGCTAGCAAAATTATTTTTGTTAACAATTATTTGACAGGGCATCAGAATATTTTGGGGGAGGGGGGGGAGGAAGGGAGGAAGGAAGGGAGGAAGGAAGGGAGGGAGGGAGGGAGGGA
>VXBA01001896.1:242734-274994 GCA_013399895.1 Serilophus lunatus | reverse complement strand
AAGGAAGGAAGGAAGGAAGGAAGGAAGGATTGGTTAATTTTCATTTCCATTCTTTGTCTCATTACTCCAGAGCTCAGTAGTGTTAAGGTTTTGGTTTCCTTACCATAACAGCTGAGACTCCTCTGTGTTTTCACCAAGATAAATGTCAGCTTGACACATTACCAAGGAATGAAATTTGAGCTATCTATTTATATTAAGAAAGGCAATTTAAAAAAAAAAAAATCGGTATTTGATTTTATATTACTGACACTGTGAAACAGTTAAAACGAAACAAAATATCTAGTTACTTCTGGTTATATTGGTTCAATCTTAAAGTTACACATCCAGCATGGCCAGAGACCAACAAACAATGGCAGCTTAAAAGAGGGATTAGATCCTGAATCCACATATTGAAAATGATTATAGATGCAAGTTGATCTAGGAATTTTAACTGTCATGGCCATGTGGAATTGAACTGAACACACATACAAAGGTAACTACCGTCTTTAATCAGATTAACCAGAAAACATTGTTAACTCCTAAGGAAGACAACGGCCTCCTTCAAACCGACTGTCTTCCCCTAAAATGAACATTGCACTAACATGACTACAAGGTTTTTAATATAAACTTCTGTGTAGATGGAAACATAATCTGTGTAGCCCACATTTCTCGAACCTTTGGCCAGAAATCCCAAGTCACGGTCCCAAATGCTATGTCAGAACTTGTGGCAGCTTGTGAACTTGTGCTAGAAGGTGCATATTAAATGCTACCTATCCACAAGCATACTTTTATGCTGTGTTATAACTGCAGGAGAGCACCGTTACCCACGACAAAGGGATGTACATTTATACAGCAGTTGCTGCTCAGAAACCCACGAGCTGGAAGCATACACTCCAATTAATCCTACACTTACTTGTTTTCTCTTAGGTAGATAGGGCTCCCCGCACTCTTTTAATGGGTGCAATACTAAATAAGGATTGTGCTGAAATTACCTTTAAAAAAACTTCTGCAAGCAATTTTTTTCTTCCATGCATGCACTGATGGCAAATATCTTAGAAGTTAATTTCCCAGTCGGAAGCGACCGAAAGGATGAAATTGTACTCATTAGAATATACAAAAAGAAAGCAATAATCCAAAGCTCTATTCTTGCTTATCAGAGAACTTTGAATTGCTCTTCATCTCACTGGTCAAATTTAAAAAGAAAATTATATTGACTTTTTAGAGCTCAGATTCACAAACCAACCATTTAAAAGCACTTTAAAGGTTAAAAATAAACTTTAAGACTCATTCAAAAGATACTTAAACTAGAATTTGAAACCAAAATAACAATAAAAAATACAAATCCTAAAGTTTTTAATTAAACAGTTGAAGTGCTAATTTCTAGAATAAAAAAGAAAACCATCTGGAAGTATTAATAAACATGATGCTTAATTAAAATTTACAAGTCAACATCATAAAGGTAATCTCCATTTAAGTCCTAAAAAGAAACAAATCGAATCCATCCACCAAAAATACTACTACACGCAACCTTCTCTGTACTTTAAAAACTTAAAAATGTTTATGCCACACAAAAACGGGGCAATCTAGGAGTCATTTTGACAAAGGAAACATCTCTGAAGTTGTAGCATTTTACTTGCAAGCAGCTTCAGCTTAGGTTGCAGAAGGAATAGATTGCATTCTCAGACTTAAAGGACCAGTAAAGCAAAGCAAAACGGAAATACTAGAGGTCAGATTCTGGCTTTTGCAGTGAAATCTCATCAAGCCTCCAGAAGACATTATCATGCTTCCATTGACCAGTGAAGAAGTGAACATAATGTAAATTTAATTTGTCCAAATCTAGCTCTGGCTAGTACTGCTGAAGCATACACAATAAATTGCCAAATTGCTTCAGTAGCCAAGAAGATTCTGGCTCTCTTACGGCTGCCAGTGACAGATGCAGTGAAAGCAAAGACCTTCAGCAAATACTTGAGTTTGATGTGAAACACTGTTTCTCTTCTATCAAAGCCACACATATATGGTCTGAAAAAATTCACAGGAAGAGGGACAGAAAAAGATGATGCTGACACAGAGCTGCTGACTGGGAAGAAGACTGGAAACTGAGCTCTGCGTCTCGCCACCCAATGTCCTAACATGAAGCGCTAGATAAAAGGAGCCAATTCCAACAAAGAGGAAAACACTTGCTGGGTTTGGGCCTTTCTTTTTGTTTCCCAAGACTTGAGAGACCCGAGGAATCTCAAAAAAAAACCCCCCAAAAACCCCAACAGACTGATGAGACTCAGACGATGAGTCTCAAGAAAATTGGGGGGCAAAGATGGGGGAGCCTTTTCTCCAACATCCGTCACCACACTAGACAACCACGTTGCTTGTTCACTTTACAAACAAGACACCAGTAGTGCACAAGTGTTTTCCTTCACAACTAGTTTCATCTCCTACTACTGCAAGATCCAGCTGCAGTTTGCACCTTGGGAAGAGTGATGTGACCTTCCCCTCTTCATCGAGATACTAATCCAAGCTCACTACACTATATAATCACAAATTTTAGCTCCTCTGCCCACCTAGCTTCGCAAGAGTTAAGAGATTTAAGATTACTGACAGAAGAGAAGCAGCAGGGGCTCATTCATCCATCTGTTTTAACGTGGCTGCCTCAGCTTTACCCAGGGTTGTCACGTCAGAGGGCTGCAGGCTTCCCCTCTCCTCGTCACACACTCTGCAGAGGATGGAGAAGAGGCTTCTGTGGCTCAGGCCACACGTCTTAGCACCAGCTGAGCCAAGCCATAACCAATAGCCTCATTTTAACAGGGTGCAAATCAAAGAGCTAAGCCCGAGGCAAGAGCATGACAGCACCGAGGAGTGCATTAGCAAGTGCATCACTAAAATCTCCCTAACAATTAGAAGTGTCAGAACACAGGCTTTATTCATGCACCACAAACACTACAAAACGAGTGAAGAAAAATTCTAAAATAAACTGCCGGAGGCAACATAGTTATTGTAATACTGTTTTCTGTATTATAAACCATAATGGTACTTGTTTATAAAGTCTTCTGTTTCAAAAGTTTAAAGCTTTACACAAAATTTTCTTTCAGCAAGTGTAAGTCTGGCAATTTCGACCTGATTTTGCCGCTTATGTGATGGCTGCAACACTGAATATCCTGATGAAAGGAATTTCAGCTGAAGCCTATAGTCTCTCATTTCTGCTTTTTAGAGCTAATTCTGCAGCACTTCAGAGAGCTCCAAGACATCACTGTGTCTCCACCCTGTGAGGCACAGTACAGATACAGCTGCTTCTTGGGATTTCAAAAATAATTAAAGGCAAGAGACAACAAAGGAAGGATGGAAGAAAGAAAAATGTGTCAGAACCAACATAAGCCTCCTGCAAACAAATACACGCTCATTCAAGTCTGTTAAAAGGTGTTCCTTTTTCCATGTTATATGTTTATCTTTCCTATAAAACTAATTTGATGGAATTACCTTAGAGCATTTTTATTCCAAAAAAAGCAACATGGTTGAAGTTCATCCATTTTGTTACAAATTTGCTACATTTCAAAACTCTCCCTCCCAGAATTTAAAATCTTCCTATGCTTTTTAAAAACTGTGGCAGAGATAATGTCTGATTAAATTTAAATCAACAACTATGGCTTTGCTGAAAGTAGATTTATATCTGACAGGATTAAGTTTACAACCACTGTTTCAGCTGTCCATGATTAGTGGCAGTTCAGAAGCTTCCCCAGTTATATTAAGGAAAATACTACCAAACAAAGCAAGCCTAACCAAATAAAAAAGGAAGGGAAGGCAGATTACTTCACCGTAGGAGGAGCTGGCCCGGCTTCCTGCCAAGTCTAAAACCACCCGTAGCCCCTTGTGCAGGAGCCAAAGAGGGAGAGGTCTCACCCTTCTCCCTGCACATCGCTGATTTAACCCACACAGCCATCGCAGCCGGTGTTGGGAAGTGGCCCCGGCCTGACACACACAGAAGGGTGGGGGGAACAGTCACAGGCATGGAAATTAAGTATCACACAGCCTGTTGTAGCTGTCTTTCTGAACTCCATGGGTAACAGATGCACCTGACGTGGTCGAGGTTGCTTCTTCCCCAACGCCCTAGCTCTCCTCAAAGAGGTGAGAGCTCCAGGACCTCTGCACACTCTTTGGTACCCGCGTCCCACAGAGCTGCAGCCAGGCAGTGGCATTTGAGCCAAAAAAAACCCCACTGAAAGGTAAACCCACAAGCAGTCCTCTTCCCCACATGGCACACTTAGAATACAAAACCACTTCTTACAGGAATTGCCTTTATTTCCTGTAAGGAAGCAGGCAGAAGTTGACAAATGATGTTCATCACCCCCCAGAATACTTCTTCAAGGCAGAAAGTTACTTCTTAAGCGCTTCAGTAATCACAAACAGAAAGCAGTAATGCTAGTTAGGCTGGAGATGGAATAATTCCTGCACATATACCTACGCTAATGATTAAATATATTATCATAAACATGTATTATTCATGGATGAAATGCATAACTTATCACTGCTATAGTCTAGAGTATTTCAGTTTCCCAAGTGAGGGAAATGCTCATGAAGCACAAGTAGTTTGTCATTTTATCAACAGCTCTCAAAACTCCAAAAATACTTCTTAACTACATCCAGAAAAATTACAGACCACAGCCGTGTTTGCCTTATGATTACTTGAAAGCTAAATAAATCTTCTCTTTGATGTGGAAACAAGGTTTTTGAAGGTTTTACCAAGTTTTTGGCCACAGATTTTATATATAAGAGCACGGATTTAGAACTTATTATACCTCAACCAGGATAATTTTTGGAAACATCCTCCATACTTCTTGGAAGGATAACATTTGATTCAATCACAGTAATTCTCCAGCTCTCATAGTACTCAGAACTAGACAGGGAAACAAAAAGTATTGCAGAAATTTCCATTTATAGATGACTGGTCTGCCGTTGAGTGATCTTGCAACCAAGAGTGGGAGAAGTCATTTTCTTTGTTTCATTATCACAGCACAGAAGCAATTAGAAACAGCCTCAAATTACATGAGTTCTCTTTTCCTGATTTCACAGATATGTGTGTATTCTTAAGCCTTTAGATCACACTCAAGCCCCCACTCAGACACTAACATTATATTTACATCTCCAGTTCCATCTTGGCCACAGGAGACTTCATTAATTGCATTTATACCCTGTGGGGATTTTTGCAAAATTGCTGCATGACCACAACAATCCTGAAGAAATACTGAGGCCAAAGTTAACATTCCCTATAGAAAAGTCCATGTGAAGAGATGGTGCTTGTCAATATCTGGCAAACCTTCTGGGCAGGTTTCTTACTTTGAAGTGAAGGTGGGCATCTCTGGATACTGCAGACCCTTAAGGACCTCAAACCTGAGAAGAAAAGGCATTATGGAAATTAAGCCACAGTAGAAGGAATGAGTTTTTCCATAAGTTCGCTGCCCATAAGGTCAGACTGGATAGAACTCTGAGCAACCTGATCTAGTTGAAGATGTAACTGTTCATTGTAGGGGTTGGTCTAGGCGACATTTAAAGGTCCCATCCAACTGAAACTATTCTACAGTTCTATGAGAAATCAGTGGGCCAGGAAAGCAGGTCCATTTCTCTATACTCTGTTATACACAGAACAGCACCTAGCTTTGCTGCATTGCTGGTAATGGTGCTAGAAGGGCAGGTTTAAGATCTTATTACAGTCTAATTACAAAGGAGGTAAGAGAAGATTCATTGTTTCTTCCCTGTCTCCTGCGGTATTAAAAAACTTTCTCAAAGCAACACAATCTGATTAAGTCAAAACTAGCTACTGAATGTTTTATGCCACAGATAGACCTAGGTGTAGCAACTCTGGCTTTTAACACAGAAGAGCAAAAAAAAAAATAAAAAAAATGGCTGTGTGATGATGTTCCAGAAGAAGAGGAAGAAATGGCACAAAATGAATTCTGAAATGCAAACTTAAAATCACAAATCTTAGTGGAAAAAAAAGCAGCAATTTACTTTTGGGGGTACCCATAACTTCCCAACAAATTGCTCTTCATTGCTTAGGAAACCTTTGCAAGTCTGTAGACCTTTTGTGCTGAAGTTGTATGCACCGAGTTCAGGCTGAGTGTTCTGAGGAGCTGCAGCCAAAACAACTCAGTCACTTCCAAGAATGTAGCTGGGCAAAAAAAGGAACCTTTTATTCTGAGAACACAGAGCATTGAAACTTGTCCCAGCGTAAATTCTTTTCACTTCCCAACTTGTGAGTACTTGAACTTGGAATCCCAAGGCAGCTCTTCCACAGTGTTTTATCTGCAGGTTTGTATAAGTCAGGTGAAATAAAAATATCATCCTGATTATTCTTTTGCAAAACCTTCTAATTTAAAATTAACATGAGGGAATGGATGGCCAGTCTGCTAAATCAAGGGGCAGAATTAAGACTTCTCAATCATTTGATAAGCACAAGTTTCAACAGTGCTCACTTGTATAAAAAGATGGTGTTGGGTGGGATGTTCAATACTTTCATTTCACAGATATGACTAAATTCAACTAAAAGTCCGTTGAGGACTCTTATCTGATGAAGGCTGAAGAGATATTTACTTGAAGGAGATAACATTTAAAACTTCTGTCATAGTCCATGTAATTTTCTTGAGAAACTTTTACTTCTGGCCATTAATGTTATGAAAGTCTATGTATAAAATATACTGTGTGCTACACAGAGTCTTCCTTTCCATTCAAAAATGCCAATTCCCATTTAATACAAAGCAGAATTAAACTGCAGTCTCAGCTTAGCACTAATGGGCACAGCAAATATAGCACCCTATGATAGAGTGCCTATAACATACACAACTTATCTGTACAGAACAAGCTGGCAGAGCAGTTACGTCTTTAGCAAACCAGACTCAATATAAAAAGGATTTACTTGCATGCAAGAACATTTGCAGTCTCTATGCAGTTTTACTTTGAATAGATGTAACATTTAACTAGTTCAACCACATTAATCCTTGAGCTCTAGACGCCTAGAAAAGTATTTAACATTTTTCATTTAGAACTAAGAATGACATTTGCAGGAAGAAAAGGTGGAATTTCAAAGAACTGTATGCAAATTTTAAAACATTAGTATCTAAATAAATATGAAAACCTCCCAAATTCCTCCAAAAAAAGTAAGATTCATAGCAAAGCTACACTTTTCTCATTTATATCAGAATAAGTTTTAAGCTTTAAAAGCCAGAACTTGGAGCAGCTTTTTCTCAGATAGTAAAGCCCATCACTTTTGAAGTATCCCAATTGCAAAAGCTAAACTGCAGCAGTAATGATGAAATACTCCAGTCAGAAGGACCTCTAGATTGGAAATTTAAATGAGAAACCAACTCAGGGCAGTTACTGATAATGCAAGTTAATTAAGAGCATTTTTTGAACATTTGTTCTATTTCTTCACTGTGATTTCCAGGTTTGCTAAAGTTTCCTATTGTGCTGCACATCACACTCCAGGGTACAGCAATAGCCGGCCCTTATGCAACTTCTTTATTTAATACTTTGAATTTTAAAGTTTATCTTGAGATAAAGGCGCAGAGAAATGGATTAAAGGGAAGTCTGTTTTACTGCCATTATGCTTGCTTTCTTAATGGAGGACAGATGGGTGTTTGTACAGCTAAATCCATCTCTGGTTGTCTCTCATTCCCTGACACTGCTCCTTCCCTCTGCTGCAGGCCACAGCCTTCCAAAAAAAATCCCAAAATGCAAAAAACCCACTCCCTCCATATGTTAATTTTAGAAAAGAAAAAAAAACTATGAAGCGATTGAGAACAAACACGAGAGACCTACACCAAAACATCCCCTGCTCCAATCTAGCTAAAAATAATGCAAAAGTGTTTTGACTTTTCACCTTGTATATATATGGACCAGCAGGCAGAGAGGTTTCCATGTTTTCCTATCCTGAGTAACATATAAAATGCCATGGCACCTGCCCTGCAGTTCTGGTTTGGGGAAATAGAATTTGCTCTTCACCTTGATATAACTTTGTCCCTCTCACAAAGGGAGACTTACACAACAGCTCCACTATCACTGTGACTGACGAAATTTCCTCAGAAGCCAAAGCCTACTCTCCACTTCAAATGGATGCAAGAGATGACCCTGCCTTCTGCAGTGGGGTCTGATTTTTCAAAAACAGCTCATCTATTCATTTGTGAAATGGCATTTTTTAAACAATAAGTGTGCCTCCTATTAGCTTAACCAGATTCCCTGCCCCTATAATCCATGACCCCAGAAAATCCAGGTTCTGTCACATTCCCCAGAAAGCTGCCATCTTGTAAATGGCAGGAGAAAGGAGATTGTCTCCTGCTCCCCATGCAGAGAATCCTCATCCCTCTCCAGTAGGCAGCACTTCACCTGCCTGTCATTCTCTTCAATAATTTGTCTTGAAAACCCTCAACAGCTTGAGCAAGTCTTATCTGACTTCAAGGCCTGAACTTCAATATTCTTTCACTGTGCAAATCTCTTCTGTCACACTTCAACAAAGTACCTTTTGCTTTCTTCTTCCATTTTTAATTTTTTTTTTTAATTTTATTCTCTCAGGCAGACACCAGAAAGATCCCTTCTCTAACAACTTTTGCTCTCCTTACCACATTGAATTTGCATCTCCCAAATAACAATTCTCCTGTTTTCTCCCACCAGTTAAGACTCCTGCAGCCAACTCTCCTAGCCCTCTTAATCAAGTGTATTTGTCAATGAACTTGCAAGTACAACATATGTGCTTGATAAAACAAAGGTATGCACAGGAATAAGTCGCAAAATAGATTTACGAATTAAACAAAACATCAGCCTACCTCTTGCTTTCCTCTTCCCAGTTCAATGCCTCTCCAAGCCCTGCTATCTTAATTCTGCCTGCAGTGGTCTCCATGCCTGCTATTCTGAGCTGTTGTGTTCTCAGCTTGATTCAGCATTTTCAGTTTTCAGCATCTTCACCTCTCTCTCACTAGCCTTATGCTCGGACTGGGACAATGCAAAAACCATTATGCGATTCTTTAGGAATAACCTGAGTTAAATAAAAAAGCTCTGCCCTGCCACATTCCAAGCAAGCACACTCTGAAATACCAAAATCCATATCACTGCATTTGCAATAACACAATGAAGCAGCTTTCTGGTTTATGAATTTACAGCATCTCCAGTGTTTTTCCTAAAAGCTTCATTTCACTTCTTGGAACCCATTCTCATTTATTACACAGTACTGTGGGGTTTCGCTTATTTCAAGACTATGTTTTTTTGCTTCAGCTTCAACATTCCTTCTTTCTATACATCCTCTCCTGTCCTGTATTTTCTATCTCCACTGTCTCTACCCTTGAACCATTCCTCAACCTTTATCTAAAACTCCCCCTCCCCCCAAAAAAGGGCAAAAGAAACCACAACGTAAAAACAACAAAAACCCACTCATATTCTTTTTGTCGCCTCACTCACATTCCAACAAGAAACAATAAGTGAAAAAACAGCCTGAGGATGAGAGGAAAGAAGCACAGAAAAGGAAATATTGCAAACACACCAGTTTTTATCAGTGGATCTTCATTTCCTTGCTTCCTGCAAAGCCTATAATAACAACCCACTTAGATGTTATTTTGTTTGCAAGGAACAGGATCACAGAATCAATTAGGTTGGAAAAGACCCCTGAGATCATTGAGTCCAACCTTTGACCTGCCACCTTGCTGACTAGACCATGGCGCTATATGACACATCCACAGCCTCTTCTTAAACACCTCCAGGGACAGTGACTCCACCACCTCCCTGGGCAGCCCATTCCAATTCCCAACCACTCTCCCTGTAAAGAATTTCCTCCTAATGTCTAACCTAAACCTCCCCTGGCACAGCTTAAGACTGTGCCCTCCTGTTCTACTGCTGGCTGCTTGGGACAAGAGACCAATACCTGCCTGGCTACAACCTCCTTCAGGTGCTTGTAGAGAGCAATAAGGCACCTTCTTCCTCAGCACAGATTTACTGACTTCAGCAGGTTCACCAAAGGGTTCACAGTCTACTGGTTCACTGTCTACTTTATGAGCAAGTATAAAGGCTTTCACTTACTACTTGGGCTTTCCATGAGCTCTAAAGATCAGGAGATATACACCTAAAATGCAATTTGCTTGCAAATAAGCACAGAAAAAATAAAGTGGAACCAGAACCTGCAAGTATCAGTTATTTCAAGGCTTGTGACTGGTGCTAAGTTCCCTCACTTTGTAGATAAATACTAATTTTTCTTCAAAGATTGAACAGCATAAGCAGCATCTCCCCAGCGTGTTCTAACAACACCACTTTTTTCCTGAAGACAAAGCCAGTGTGGTATTCTCTTGGTTTGTTCCCTGACCTCTCCAAAAGAGAGGCCCAACTAACCAGGCTCCAACTAACCAAGGTTGCAGCACTTTTTGGGAGTGCAGGCCAATTGTGGATTGGTGGGGAAGAGGGCAAGGAAAAACCCCTTTTTTTCCATCCTTCTGACCTTTAAAAGTGTTTGAAAATAATATAGACATGGTGTTTCCTTCTTGTACGGTTCAGGGGAGTTGTGCAAGCAAGATTTTCATTGTACTGAGACACAAGGTTGAAGTCTGGGCATCAAACTCCACAGGCAGAATGAAAGTGGTCTTAATAAAACAGATGGCAGAAAATTTTAGTTCTTAAAGAAGCAAAACCATCAATACCATGGGCATCTAGCATCTTTTCACAATGTTTCTGTAACACAGCAGTACAATAAGTACTATTGTAAGCCTGCTTAAAATTTTTTAAAATTTTTCCTTCAGATACTGTTTTATCAGACGAGTGCCTCCAGAATGAATCACAAAACGATAACTTCTCCACAAACGCATACTACTTCTGTGTAGTATAATTTGTCAGCTCAAAACACTAACAATCTTAGACAAAATGAAGTAAAAAGACAAAATAAGGCCAAAGGACTGTATGGTCCACTTGGGAAATTCTTCCTGCAGCTGGAGCAAGAGAAGCTCCCTGCAGCTCTAGCATCTGCACAAGCCAAAGAATTTATTTTTCCCTCGTCCCAGAAAGAAACAGAGATGGAGGGAAAAGAGGAAATGGCAGACAGCAGATAATCTCTGTTTTATACAGACAGACAGTGGAAAAGACCACTGTCCTCTGCAGACCACAGGAAACCAGTCACAGGATGTGTCCCTTCCAGTTCAGTAAGTTAAGTGTATACTCTGGCAGGTTGTATCATCAAATACACATGGATTTTTCTTAAAAGTTAAAACCACAAGCAGCATTGCATTTTGCAGACACCCTCTTGCTATTTGTATGTTAAAGAACATGAATATAGTCTTAAATAAATTTTCATATATTTAAGTCTAAAAGCAATGATACAAAACCTGCTTGATATATGTACAGAATTTCTTATCTGGTTTGCTTCATTAAGTCCAAGGAAGAAAAGCTCTCACAGACAAAACTGACCTAGGGTTGGGGATTTTTTTCTGTTTAAAGATGCAAAAACAAAATTGCAAATCCAAGTTCCATCAAAAGGCTTTCAGGTAACCTTTTCTCAGAGTGCAGTATAAATGTTTACCCACTTCTCTCAAAATGTCATCAACACTGTGTTGGGGACACACAGTATGGGCACAGAACCAGCTTTTACTAATACAATAATGTCATTTGGCACAGGATGTGGTTGCGTTTTTTCTCTTCTCTTTAGATTCCTTAAAGTGTTTCATCAAGTATCCAAATACTACTGACCACGGGCTTTTCGGGATTTTCTTTTTTATTATGATTCATAAGCAGCTTATACAAGCACACCAAGGATTATACAAATCAAATGCTATTTTGTGGCTTTAAAAATATCTTTACTTCAAATAAAAGTCAATCGCCAAACAAGATCTCCTCACTTCTGGCCTCCTCTAACAAACCTCTCCCCTTTCCTTTTAAAAGCCAAAATGGTAGTAAGAAAAAAAAAAAGAAAAAAAAAGGAGGAGAGTGGAACCCAATAACTTTCAATAACTCTATCTGACCGTTTATCAAACCTGACATGTGCAATGCAAAAAGCTATTATAACACTGAAAACTAGAAATTCTTGAAAAACACAAAGAACATAACTTTTTTATTCTATTTATATTTTTTGATTGACATATTGCCAGCTGTTCAATGATTGCTTTAATGCCTGCTGTTTCCTTCCACTCTGTCAGTAAA
Source organism: Serilophus lunatus (assembly GCA_013399895.1). Classification (NCBI taxonomy): domain Eukaryota; kingdom Metazoa; phylum Chordata; class Aves; order Passeriformes; family Eurylaimidae; genus Serilophus; species Serilophus lunatus. Next base: position 262,871 of record VXBA01001896.1, on the reverse strand, counting down.
AACAACAAAAATCTTCAGTTCACATTTAACAAAGGGTTCATTTACAACCACCTCATATAGCAAGTAAAAGCTGTATGTAGTTTCTTCTTTGCATGTCTTCTGCTCATCCTATAATCTCACTTACCAGCACAAGTGCATTTCATAATATCTTATCACCCCACTGCAAGCACTATAGAGATTTTTATATATATATATATATATATATATATATATATATCCCTTAAGTCTCTCGCTAAGCGTCTGAAAAGGACAGATGGATGAGTTTGTGCTTTGACATATGGGGAGCCCAAACAATTTTCAGAAATATTTTACCCCTTCTTTTTAAAAAGAAGACAGATTAGGCTACAAAATTATGAGAAATTAACCTGAGAGCATTAGCTGTCAAAGGAGATGAAGGAAGTGAGATCATAAGACTGGAGTCCTTTGCAGAAATGCATGGAAAGAAGTGGTGATGGTTAATTAACATTGTGATGATAAGTGCCAGAAGTCAAGTTCTCAACTTCCCCTACGCCTTTCAAACATAATTAGCTTTAAAATAAAACAGAGTAACAGTGCTGACAGACACGGGATCTATTGTTTATCTTCTGACTTTGCTTTGTATTACCTGTAAAGGACAGTAAGGTTTAATATCTATCAATTAAAGAGCTGCTTCACGTTCTTTAACCAAAGAGTTCTTAGCATGGTACGGACTGAACTCTTTACTATTAATGTTTAATTAAAAAAAGGAAACAAAACCACTCCAGTCACCCCAAAACAGAGTCAGAAGAAAAAAAACCAACACACCAGAAGTCTGAGTTGTAAGCTCCACCAGGGTGCCAGGCTTCCTTGCAGTATAAGCCAGGCTCTCCCCAACTCACTGAGGTGGCTCAGAAAGCCGACCTGTGGCTCAGATCATTCCCCCTCCACACACACACGTGTACAACACCCTCCCACTCACAGGAACCGAGATGTGACGAGCCTGCGAACGCCTGCAGTCCCAACAGCACCAAATTTCCGTTCTGCATTGTGAGTCTCTGGTTTCTCATTCTCGCAAACGCTGGTTTGTCACCTCTGCCACAAGCACTGCAGGCAACAGCAAATTAGTGTGGTTCACATGTGCCGACTTGCAACACCAGTTTGCAGTGAGGCCTCTCCGGTTATCGAGTGCGCTGCTTCATACCTGAACTACACAAAGCTTCACACCTCAGCTTTCACTCTCCCCCATCTCACTTCAAACGTACATATTAAAAGACCAATTACATGCATTTGCACGACGAAAAATATTAAGATTATGTATCAAATTATGCCCACAAACGCTAGATTTTCCAGAGCTGTTAGTGGTTGTGCCCGCTTTCATTTGCCTGCCCTCCCCCAGCCTGCCCATGACTTCACTGCGATGTAGTTCTTAATTACATGGTCACACGGAAAGTTTCCTGTAAGAGCAGTCTCCCGTTTAGTGCCTAAAATGGCTGGTGCTTATTCAACGTGGACATTCACTGTCATTTCACAGAATACTCTTCCCAGCCTGCTCCAGAAACACAACAGTTCACTCATGGGTCCCTGCACCATGCAGCACACAAGTTTTCCCTCACAAAGCATGCATTTTTTTTATAGCCTCTTAGGACATCGGGAGTATTATTGGTACTTGATGACAAAAAGAAGATAGATTCAAAAGTGTTCTTTATTTAGGTGCCCAGTTTGAGACAACCAAGGCCTGACTATTCAGTACACTCACAGCAATGGGTCCATTGACTTCCTTTGCAGTTGCACGTACTTGACACTCCTCCAGTCACCCCACAGTCTATTAGCATGGCTATGCTGCAAAATAAGTCACTTCTCATAGCGATGTGTGCTTAAGTGGAGTTTCTTTTCTAGATGCCCAGCAGATCCTTGCCTTTTCCTTCCTTCAAACTTCTCCACCTCTTTCACATCGTACCTCCCAGCTCCTGCAACAGATGAAGCTGTGATCTGGCAGAAGCCAGTCTCTCCTGTCACTGTCTCAGTCTGCCCCACAGTGCACTGAAGGAAACAAGGATCTTGTCAGATGGAAAGCTCGGGATCATACCATGCAACTAAAACCCAAACTGTAATACACACACACACACACAGACACAGACACACACACAGACACACACACACACTCTAACGCTGCAAGCACTTAAACATCCTTGATATCAGGAAAAAAATAATCATGGAAACGTTCTTTGAAATTAGACTATTTTAAGATTGTTAAGAGCAAGGCTTTCCCATCCCCTGAGAAATTTCTATCATGTAAGTGCCTGTGAATAACCACCAGGCTGATGCACAGTCTCTCCTTTTTAAGCTCAGAAAGAAACTGGAAACCTCATGCTGTTTTTACCACTGTGCTAACCACAATCGAGAGGGAGGACGGGGGATACACACCACTTCATTTATCAATAGATTTCATGGCTTGTTGCTACCAGTAGAAGGAAAGAACCCAAGGCCTCAGACCCTCAGTTCAATTACCTCCAGATTAGACAAAGCACACCCCAGAACTCATGACTTCTTGTCAGTCTGCTTTAAAGTATTTCTCTGCTGTAGCCTATGCAGAGAGGCTAGAGGAATTGGTCAGCCTGATTAAAAAAGAGAGACAATGGGAAGGGAGCACATGAGCAGCCCTGAAAGATGAAGGTGGCTTTTACAAAGTGACAGTGCATTTTACTTGCATAAGAAACACAGGCAGCAACAGACAAGCTTTCAAGACCTGTGCCCTTTTGGTCCTCTGTTTCTCCAAATACACTGAAGGTAACAGAGATGCTTTGTACAAATACTGATGACAGCTGAATATTAGAAGCCCTCCAATAACTGAAGTGTAGAGAGAGAGAGCAGTTGGAGAGGCTCTTCCCTTGAGCCCCCTGGAATTCAGTGATGACCTGTTTTCATTGTATTCTAACTTGTACTGTTAGGACTGGAATGATTTTAGATCCCTCCCTATGCTAAGTTTCTACAATGCACAACTTTGCATGACTCTCTGAAGCTGTTCACAGAAAAGCAAGATTCATAATACCTCACCTGGCATCTGCCTGTCCTTATTTCAACATGCCTGTGTGCTTTGTGGTTTAGGACTTAGCCTGAGTCAATGGTAATTTAAATACATACATGTTATGTCAGTACTGGATACAGACACTGCAAAAAGCCGTGTGAGATATTTGGTAGAGATTATGGGCAGGCATTCCTCCCACTTAGCACTCATTACTGAACATTGCTGATGTACATGCTCTAACAGCAGCCAGAAAGCTCTGGGCAAGTATTTGTAACTGAGCTGGCAAGTGAAGACTATTCTGTGGCATACCTGTAATTTAAGAAAACCAATTTCCCTTAGGGAAGCAGTAGGTTATTAGTACAGAAGCACTGGCAATACTTCAGGAGCAACACATCTCCAAACACTTCCCTCTCTTCTGCGAGAACTGTAGAAGGTTCCTCTGGAAAATCAGCAAAGCTATTGCAACTGCAAGCTCCTAACTCTCTCAAGTAGCTGTGAAATAATCTGTTCTGGACATATATGAGCAGATCCCACAAATATATAATGCAGGGAAGATAATAAAAACAAATTACTATGTGCATTGTATTTTTCTTCTAAACATTTCTGCGTACCAGTTTAGGTGAAGATCACTGTGAAGAAAAGAAGGGATTGTGAGTAGCCACAGCTAAACCTTCTGGAGTTTAGGGTGGTAAGGATCCACACTGTAAGTGTCTGCAGCTCATCCAGCCTATGACTGTCAGGATGCCTTTGCACTCTCATGTCAGTCAGCCCCAGGTACTCTGGTAACAGCAGTGTGGGCAGATGGACAGACACTAAACCCCCCTTTACCCTTTTCACCAAGAGCAGGGCCAACATCCCAGTCTGAGCGAGCTAACCTAGGTGTGAGCAGCCTGTGATGGGCAGACGCATCTCTTGCTCTTCCACAGGCTTCTGTACTTAACAGGAGGGTAAAACCCAACACAAATCATGTAACTCGGCGTAACTATAAGGGTCCAACTCAGAGCTCTGTACAGAAGAACTCTACTTCATCATGACTATGAGGGTACCGCATCCAGCAGAAGGGCAAGACCCAGACCAACAACACATAAAAAGTCAAACCAAACCAAAGTGAACAAAACACCTCCCCCACTACTTTGTCAAACATGCACACACATGCACAGATAATCCCTTGCACTGTATCAGTCTAACAAAAGATTGTATCACATTAAGCCAACATAATTTGTCCACCTCTGCTCAGTAAGAGGTGGATGCAGGATGCTTACCCACAAAAAATAAAAAGATGTTTAACAGGAAGTGCCAAGAAACACCAAGTTTCTCACTCCCTCACAGTTGCAGCAACACATTTCTTCCTCTCCCCTCACTCCTTCTTTATTTTTCTCTCTAGTGGATGACTTTATCTTGAAGAATTCCAGTAAAAGCAGAAGTGGCGAATTAAGAAAGCAGGATGCTGACTGGTACCTTCACTGGTGTTGAAAATGCAGAACAAATATGATGCATCAGAGACTGATACTCCCAGAGGAAAGGGCTGGCAATAGTCAAAACTTCAATACTAAAGCACAGACACAATAAACCTCAAGTCTAGAAACAGAACAAAACATTTCATTTGCTCCCATTTTTCAGTCTCAAGTTTCTCTTATACCAAGAAGTTTCCATAACTGTCACTGAAATCAAATCAGCCAGACCTTAAAGCAGCCATGCAGACTGTTCCCGAACTTCTGAAGAATGAAAGGGATACAAATGAAGCATCACTTTTAGGACATTAAAAATCCCTACCCCTAGGAAGAAGAGATTTAAAATTGGTTTTTACCTATTCTGCATATTACTTATGTGAATTTAAATATAGTAAGGCATTATTGCTGGTTGCACACAAGTGAACCTTCTTCCAACAGACTTGAGGAGGAACATTACTCAGACACAGATGCAGTCAATTCATGTCACTAAAATGACATGACTGGCTAGTAGAACAAGACTGGGAGATTGCTGCGTATGTCTAGAAGGCAAACTAGCTATCAGGCTTTCAAATCCTCTATTAAGCACTGTGAGTTCAAGTGGCTTGGATTACTTTTGCTCTATTAAAGCCTGATAAAAAAGCCTACTGATAAAGATAATGCATTAAAAATAATGTATGTATATGGTTACTTCAGGTCGCTACAGTTTTGGACTTCCTAGAAATAAGGGTCACTGAATTTTAATACCACGTTGTAATCACTGGGCCAACAAGATTTTACTTCCTGCTGGTGCATCTTCCTGTTCTCCCCCTTACTTCCTAGTCAATTGTATTGCTGAGCCTTCCCTTTCACCTACCCTTTTGTTCCATGTCTCCTGACACACTAAAAAGATGAGACAAGAGCTAAGAGTAGTCAAGCAAAACATACATGCTGACTTGGTTTGGCAGCATTCAGTTATTTGACATCCACAAGCACTGAATTTAACAATCCCTTCAGGAGGGTTAAAAGCACAGTGTCTCCTCTGCATACCTGCCTCTCCTGAAAAAAATCAGTCATGAACATCCTCCACAGTCATCTTCAAATTTCCTCCAAGAGATCAAAAGAATCCAAGTTTGAGGGACAAGTGAACACACTGCTTAAGGCTCATGCCTACTGGAAACCCAGATTATACAGAAGTCCACACTTATTTCTTTTTTGTATTAAAAACCACTCTGTAATCTTTAATGCTTTTTTGATTTTGGAATATACCATCAACTGTATTTTGTGGTCCTTCACACTACAAGGACAGGAGACTGCAGGTATAGATTCAGAAAGCCATAAAAGAGGCACAAACATTCAAATATTTGTTATGTAGACTCAAAGAATTTAGTATACTTCATATTACTAATATTTGTTTGATAAATAGTCCTCCTAAAGAATGTAAATTTGTACAAAGGAAAAAAAATGAACTGGTAATAAAAATGGAAGCAAAGGAACCCAACCCACAAGTGCCAACAAGGAATTCTGGCAACTCACCACATACTACTCTCATAGGAATACCAAAATTAGGTTAGCAGTTTCTTGTGAACATCAGGAAAAGAAAAAAAAAATCAAACCCTAACAAAACTACTGCCAAGAAGATTTATGTTGCTTTTTTCAGGGTTCAGCCACTGCTAACTAATAAAAATCATCATCCATGTCTCTCTCCCTTTGAGTCAAAAAGGGCTCTCCTTCAAATGTCTTCTTTAACATGCTCTCCCACTCCCCACAAAAAACAAATCCAAAGAAAAATCTGTTCAAAACCAGCTGTCTATATATACAGGCAACGGCAGGTACTATACTACTAGTCCAAGCATGTGGCACATACCCAGATTTAAGCACACCAGCAACTTTGCAAATTTACATTTTAAAGTTAATTGAAAACTATCCTACCACTTTTTGTTTTAATACACTGTATTCCTTACTTTGCCTCTTTAACAAATGTGACAATCGCTTTTAAGTTGCTAAAAAGTAGATCTTGACAAAACTGACACTTGGAAATTCCTACAACAAAGAACCAGAGGGAATAAAGAGGCACCTTAAAACAGCAGTCAATATGTGATGTGCTTAGGGTCAAAACCCAAGGCATCACTTTTCAAGCAGTTAAGCCACCGCATACTTGTCAGAGAATAAAGTCACAAGATGATGAAAAAAAAAAATTGACTCACATCTATTAAATAAAAGGACCATTTCTGAAATTTTTGGTTCACATTTAGGCAGCCAGTGTGCTTGAACAGCCCAAGGTCAGCTATCCTGGAAGGCAACTGCATCTTCACGATGGGGCAGAGGGGGTGGGGTGCAGGGACTTGGTGGGCTTGTCTGTTTGGACAGCACTGATAGTGCTCTACTCTAACTATTGTAAAGCAGAGAAGATGGTTTTAAATTACTTTTTCTTCCTTATCAGCATACTGGAATGGCCTCGAGTGCCATTGCTCATACGGAGCAATGCTCTAGCTCTTACCATCCCTTTTTATAGAGGTCTTCCCTTTAATTTTTTTTTTTTTTTTTGGTCAGAGACATTAAAAAACTACATACAAAGAAATCAGCATATAGCTTAGAAACATGTGCCAACATTAACATAAGAAAACGAATATTTTTAGGATCAGCCTCTACTACACCCGTTTATGTATTGGCAATTTCAAACCAGCACACGTCAGACACAAATTAACTCTACCAACGACTCTTCCAGATAGGGCAATAAAAATATAGATATTAAAAACACCTGAGTCACACTAGTGGAGCTGATGTCCAACAAGACTTGAATGTCTTTGACTTAATTAGAAGGTGTTGACAAGCACACATTTATTCCATAAGAAAAAGATAGCCACCTTTGAGATCTTCAGCAGCAGCCTCCACCAGACTACCTCACACCTCGGCGGCCAAATGAATCAATGTAGCATCTCTGGCTCCTACTTCCTCTCATCCAAACCCACTGCAATATTGAAACAATTGAGGTTGGTAGCACATGCTTTCAGGCTTGCTACCATCCAAATTTTACTCAAATGAGTGGTCAGGGTCAGGATACAGAAGACTAAAGGTGGTGGCATTTTCTGTAGTAGGTACTGATCTCCTGCACTCAATGCTGTTACCTCATCTCCCAAAGTTTCTATGAAAATAATATGCATCACACTTTTCAGAGAAGGATGTCTTCTGTGACTTCTCTCATTTGCCAACAGTAACTTAAGTTTTATCTTGCATAACTCATTTAAACAAATACTAAGTATGAGCTGATACACATCCCCCTCATCTTCCCACTGAAACTATTTTACTCAAGCTGCCACCAAACACCAGAAAGCTTCTGAGCTTTTCACACAACTTAAAACTGGAACAAAAATTCTAAATATTTTCAAACTCTCACTCTCTCCCCATAAGAGCTTATATACTGCACCAAGCAACTCTAATTTCTTACTAAAATAAAAGCAAATAAATAACAGCATGCATCTGCCTAAGATGGTCAACTTCACCAGAGCAGCTACTGCAGAGCTGTTCTCCAGCACTGCCAACAGTAGCTGGGGAAGGTCTGTGTTCTCAAGAGGTTGGGGGGCGTGCATTGATTACAGTCAGCTGGCAAACCCTCCCATTTCTCGATATAATACAGTGGTCAGATTAGTAGTACGCCTCCACCTTGGTATCTCTCTTGCACACTGTCCTTCTGCTGTGCAACACTGCCTGGGTGACCTGAATGAGCTGCATAACCCAGAGGTTGCTTCCACACCAGAAGGGGCTTCTTAATAAACCTCTGAGCTGCAATCAACTCAATCTACAGTGATAACTGTATCGAGTGAAAAAATACAACTAATTTTCTGGGGAAGGGCAAAAAAAAATCCATCTTTTTATTTTTTAATTGCCATGAATATAAGCAGTTCTGCAGCATTATGATCAGAGCATTGTGAACACCCATTAGCCCAAGGATAAACAGCACGTTTGTTTTGGGAAATGAGAGAATTTCCAGGCAAGGCAAGGAAGGTGAGCAATGGAGAAGACCAATTTAAGCGAGCATGAAGATAGGATTGCTGTAAGCAGGGTTATGGAAACAAAACAGATGGAAGAGGGACCACTAAAAGAGCATCTGGCAGCCACACCCAGTGCCACAGAGCAAGAACATATACACAAAGAAAAAATCACCGGAAGAAAACAGTGGCAACAGCCAGATCAAAAAAAGAGAAAATTAAAAAAAAGAAGTCTGACATTTCCCCTCTCCTCTCCACTGTCCCAGCTCAAACCTCTCCACCAATGCTTTGTTTTACACTACTGGGCTGTTAAGGCTTCCTTTTTTCTTTGATAGAATAGAGACTCAGGAGGTCCTCCAGGCACAGCAACCACTCAGCCCAGTCACCTCGCTGACCACCAGTCAGTCAAGCAGCACACAGCATCCCCTCAACACCCCAGACAAATACCTTGCCACAGCTTTTTGTGAGCCAGAATTTCCTAAGCTAAATATTTAATATTTTATACATTAAAGCAGGCATATGCATGTAGCAGATTTACATGTTTATCTGCTCTCTCACATTGGGGCATAAGGATGCCTGAGCTAAATGCTGTGAGCTACACACTCCTAGAAGCAGCAACTGCAGGATAAGTGCCATGTGCACAGGTTCAGTGATGGTTGGGGGTTTATCTTGTATTCCAATTGTTCTCTGTTTTTTCAGGCAAATATTAATTTATGTGTTTAAACCACTCATCATGAAATTTTCATTTTGTGTTGTTTGAAAAAAAAAATCAAATAGTGTTGGATGATTAAGCCTATAAAAAGCACAGACTACAGCTAGTCACATGTACTTCAGTCACCTGTAATAGTCCAACTCACAATGATGGAGTCTCAGAAATCTAATGCAGAAGAAACTCCTTCTGGCTATAAAATTTTAAGCACAAGTTTTTGTCCCACAGATCCTGTGAGGCTCATCTGGGTGGCACACCTCTTATTTCAATCCTCGTATTTGCTATCAGACATTAACTTTAAAGGGGGCAACAAACAGAATACACACAATGCATCCCTAGCATATGCTGTTTACTATGCATTTTCTTCACTGTTTTACCTAAACATGTGATACTTATTGCTTCAGGTTATATTGCTGTATGAAGTGTGAAAGTCTGGTGCAAAAATTCACTAGAGGGAAGTGGAAAACCTTATCAGTTTTCTGTATGTAAACACTGGATTGGTCATCTGCTTCATGTAATTGAAGCAAAGGGGCATCTCTGTTCCAGCTCTTTTTGAGATGACAAAGAAGTTTGCAAGTACTCCCCTGTAATAAATAATTTCCACAAGCTTCAATATGAGGGAAATGAAGACAACTGACAACAAACAACTGAAGATCTGGCACCAAATAAGCAATTTAATTAGCCGACAGGTGGAGGGAAGTAATTATTCCTCTCTGTGCAGCATTTGTGAGACCACATCTGGAGTACTCGGTCTGTTTGGGAGTCCTGGGAAAAGAAAGACTGACACACTGGAGTGAATCCAGTGGATGGCCACCAAGATGCAGCAACACTTGATGTATGAAGGGGAGATTGAGAGCTGGGTTTGTTCAGTCTGTCCTGGAGATGCTCAAAACTTCTCTGGACAAGGCCCCAGTTTTGAAATGATCCCTATTCCCTTCAGGGATAACAGCTCCCTCAAACACAGAGCTCACCTCAGAGAAATCAAAAGGTCTATTAAAAAGCAGTTTCACGGAAGAACTATTAGAAAGTACTTTTAGAAAGAAATCTTGCTGCTCTAGAGAGAGACCAGTTACAGAAAATAAATTTTTACAATATGATTGGGGAAAAAAAAAAGTACGTGATCATTCCTTCAAACAACATTATGATTTTCTCCCCTCTCACCCCCTTCTTTATAGCATGATGTGAAAGAGTTCAAAGCTACATAATTGTCACAATTTACAAAGGTTTAGCAAGTTCTCATACCAACAATCATAAAGTAAATCTACATGACATGGTTTGACTACCATTTTCAAGATATTTTCTGAGAAAAGATAACTCACAGTGGGAACATATTGCTGATTATGAACAAATTCTTATCACAGTTGGGGTGACTACATTATCAGCAAACAGAGATTTTTTTCCCTTGCAGAGTTGCTCACACCTGCATTTTCTTAAGATCTACAATTTTTCACTTTTGGAAGAGACTGTCAACAATGGTCCTGTGGCATTAAGAAATCTACAGAAATGTATTACAACTTCAAAATGAAACTTGAGACAGAAACTCTAAACCAGTTTACTTTGGTAAGATCCCACTTATCAAGAAGTACTCTCAGTTCTCATGGTGATATAATTTGAATGCATCCTTTTAAAAAGGAAAATTGCCACTTTAAAGCTTGAGGGTAGCTTTTATAGATGAAGCACCAAGGGAACGTAAACACCCTTCTCTAGTGGGGCAGATAATTTTAAAAAAGAGAAATTAATAGTAGTAGTAGTAGTAATAATAATAGGATTTCTTTTAAGTTTAGTAACAACTTTTAAAAGAGGTAGCTTTAGTAGTCTTTGGTGCTATGAAAATAAACATTCATCTAGTTAATCCACTCTTTCTGGTAATTGTTCTCATGTCTCTTCTTTTTCGTGTCAAAAAGTAAAGTACAGACTCTGCAGCATCACACATTCCCACACAGATATTCTTAACTATGAACACATCATGATGGTTGCGGAAGTAGTGCGAGCACATTGGGACAATGCTCCTCCTGGAATGCTGGGGCTGTCCTGATTCTCACACGAGATCTTCTGTCCACCTTGGCATAGTGCTGTGCAGATCTATCCTGAGTCCAAGATTTGCTCTATCCAAGGAAGTAAAACCAAAGCAATGTTGTCATTGTTTTCAGGCCTAGATTTATTCACAGCACAGTCCTGCTGTGCCACACTAGCTCTAAAAGGATGACAGATGCCTTCTGCAAGACACAAACTTACATGGCAAATCATGGAGGAGTCGACCACAAAAGAAAGATTTAAAACAGATCTAATACTATTGCATGGGGAGAAAACAAAATAAAACAAGCCGATGTAAACTCGCAAGTTTGAATTAAGCCTTGCTGAAAATGTAGCAAGAACAGAGACAAGGTCACCTCACCCTTAAAGGAGTCACTGAATCACAGTGAAGGCCAGAGGAAGCTCATGATTTTAAAAAAGTCTATAAACGAAAGAGGCTGTTTAATCTTTCACAGGATCAGCAGCAAAATGTTCTGAATGTAGTGCAAGCCAATGCTCTGCCCAATCCTGCCTGTGATGACTGAGGAGGAAGAGGGACAGTGTCTCTTCCCTGCGTACTTGATCTGCAGCCCTATTTGTTCCTTTTTGGCAGCCCTACTTGAACATTAGGACAAGGAGTTCTGCAGTTTCTAAGCATGCCAGTAATGCTGCCCTAAGCAAGAAAGAGTGTCAATGCTTGTCTTCTACCTCCCCCAATGCACAAGAGGTCACTTTTGACATTCGGATGTAGAAGGGATGTTTCTTTCATCAGATCACAACATTTAGTGGCTCTCTTCTCAGCCAAAATTCTGGGTTCATTACTCTTTCTGCAAAAGGGAATCTCCTACCAAGTTGGTCCAAAGAAACCGAGGCTAATGCTATGAGTGGGTTTTTGAGAGCCTACAGGCTGCTACATTGAGTTTTAAATCTGGCTCTTCAGCTTGTCAGCTCTTGTACACTGAACTTATCCCAGTTGTGGGCTAATGACCTTATAAAGTTTTTCAGTAGTGATTACAGCTAATAGAAAGGGTTGCATTAAACACCTTTTTCTCCCTTTAAAGGTGGTTTGCCTCAGCCTTTCTGAGTAAAACAGAAAAGAGATTAAAAAATAAATATAAAATAAAAACTCTGTTGCTATTCCTCCTTTGCAGGTCAAAGTATGGAGTCCTCATAAATATAAAAATTGCTGACCATTCAAAGATAGGTGGAGAATCTAATATTTGGAACAAAAGGCCTGCAAATTCAGCTAAAGACTGTAAATTAAAACTATGAATGATCTCGAATACTGTGCTATTCAAAGAATTAGATTTAAATAGTTTTATTCCTTCTTGTGAGTGAAACCAGCAAAACATTATCAATTTGGAAATGGAACTGAAAGTGTCTCTTGCTGGAATCACCAATTCAAAAGCTGTCCAGAGTGATAACACCCAGAAATTTCATAATCTATTGGCTATATCACAATAGACAGAAGAGAAATCCCAGAAGGAAATTTAGGAGTTTTCAGTTACTTCCCAAGGAGGCAGATAGGCAACAGAACTAGCATTTTTGCTGGTCTTTACACAAAAATCTTACTGGATGTGGGCTCCCCCTCTGTAATCTTGTTATTCAGATCTGCCATTTTCAAACTTTATTAGTATACAGAGACAGTGTGCAAGAAGACCTGTTCACAGAGAGGTCTAAAAACATGCAAGAAGTCATAAGAATAAACACTGAGCATTTACATATAGTTTAAGACAAGGAAGTCTAATTGCCTAACCAGACAATAGAGGTCTTCATGCTGAGACTTAGAGATGCTTTTTTTTTTTTTTTTTTTTCCTGGATAAAGTATGTCATAACTTCCTAGTGAGGGCCTGCCCACAAATAAACACAGTCTCAGGAACAAAAGGGTTTGTTTTATGGGTTTGAGGGCTGCTTTCAGTCATTCCTGGTGTGAAAGCAGCTGGCTGTAGGATACAATCATCGTCATCTTCCAAACAGGAGTATCAGCTGGTCTTTACTAAGTCCTAAGAAATGACCAGGTATGGGATTAAGCTGTGCCAGAAGAAGGAAAGTACTTCTGTAGAGAAGCAACACAAATCCAGAAATTGGGAAGTAATAGGCAAGTTTCTGTTGTATCTTTTTTTGGACAGTTAACACAGCCATCAGAGTCCCAGGATGCTGCTCAATACAGAGATAGCTACAACACTCATTAACATAAACTTTGTACAGAATAGAAAGAACAGAAGGGAAAGTCTGTGGGCACTCATATTGTGCATCTCACTGTCAGCCTAGAGCTGACAGAAGGTCACTCACCAATGCCACTGCTAATCTCAGCTCCAGCTACATGCCCAACACCATGATGCTGTGACACACAACGTTGGCTTGGAGAACTTCTGTACTGACCAGCAAGTCTTCTTAATTATTTTGGGCAAGAGCATCAATTTCAACTATGAGCCTCAGAGCAATTCTGTGGTTTAAAGGTCAGGCACAAAAGGGAAAAAAACCCAACATATTTGTAAAAAAAAAATTCTACAGTTATCTCTACATTGTTATCAGAAGCCAAGATACGAAACACATGATTTTTCAAAGCCATGCCAGGAAAACCTTCAGAGCTGTCTTTTTTGTAAGTGGTACAGCTGCAAGTCAAAGATCAGTGTTATGCGAAGTGCTCTTTTACACACAGGTTGTCAAAAACAAGGAAGGTTGAAAGGTCTTTATTAATACAATAAAAAGCTTTCAAATAAATGTTAATTTGCTTGGGAAAAAACCCACCATACGACTCAACAAGTAAAATAATAGAAATTAAAGAAAAAGGACGCTAGGAACCACCAGACAGGTCATTAGAGAACTCTCACAGGATGGAAAAGTTTTCCTTAAAGTAAAACAAACCCTGAATGGGTATTTAATATCAATCTTCTGTTTCACAGCATGTTTAATGTCTCTGTATAGCTTCATATAGCAAACTCAGATCTGACACGATTAAGATTACCTGACAATAATATTTTCATCTTGGACTATATCAAAAAGACTTGAGAACTATTTTGGTCAAATCTGTTAACATGGGAAAACTGGAGCCAAGAGGAAAAGGACAATTTCAAACAAAGAAGATATTTCATCCAAGCCAAGCCAATCATTTGAGGTTTCCTCTTTACTCCTCCCAAAATCACTAAAACAAGAGTTATTTTCATGTTTAAGTGCTGCCAAACACTTCTTTTCTGTTGAGGCAATGTTTTCACTCACACACACATGGGCAGATTCCTCTGCCTGCTTCAGCCTGCTCTTTCCTTGGTCTACTCAATGTCCCTCCACCCCAGGTACTTCTACAGTCCTTCATATGTTGTGCTGATGCTATTATCATCACTTTCAGGTTCAAAACACTTTCCAAATTCACCACCACAAGCGACATCACTTCGGAGGATAAAACAACATTTTTCAAGCATTTCTAGAAGCTTCAGTACTGATAGTACAATTTGCCTGAAATGCAAGGTCTCAATTTCAGGTAAAAATCGCCTTTATGCAGCAAAATCTTTAGATGTTGATCTGTCTTTTAGAGCTCCAGAGCCGATGCAAGCCAGCACGTGAGGATGTGCACAAGCTCCTCCACAGGCCACCCAGAGCTGTGAAACAAAGTGTGCTATGAGAGGGAAAGTCTTTGTTTGGGGCTGGTTGACGATAGTGCCTTTGTCTTGGGAACAGTCCAGTAACTGCTTTTACAGCACAGCATTCTATACCATTAAAAGTATCTCTGGCTCCTCTGAGGAGCTCTGGCTGGGCTGCTTTGTACTTGAAAAAACTGCGCACATCACTCACAGAAACTTCTCAATATCCCTCCTTTCTGGTTGTAGCCACAAGGTAACAAAAGAAGGATGGAACAAAAAATTTCTCTAGGCTTGAAAAGGCATCCAATCGTTCCTACCTCCTAAAACCTCCACCAAAATATAGTAAAATAAATAAGTGCAGAGGAGTGACCTTCTCTGTTCTCACCAAAACATTCTCACATCGCAGCATATACTTCATCATTAAACCATATCTCAGTGATGAACACCGTCTGACTTTAATATAAGAACTTGGGTTTCTGGTTTAATCAAGAAGGATTTGTTGCTCACAGACACTCTAGAAAATTACAGCATGGAAGAAGCAAGACTTCTCTGCATCAGGAGAAACTGAGCTGCAACATATGTGGGGTAACATCTTCCCACAGCATTACAACATCAGTAGATCCATCCAAATTGGGATGTCTTTGATACAAAAAAATGAGCTGCATTTTACAAAGGGCAGCAAGTTTAAAATTAATTTGCTGTCCTTTCCCCTCTTGAAAAAAATTATTTAACTCAGACCATCTAATTCACATCAGCTGATACTGCCAGGCTATCTTTTTTTGATATCTTTTTCAGATGAAAAACATTAGTTCAAACTCAAGGTATATAAAGAGTATATCTGTAAGGTAATTTAATTCTACTCATACCCAAATGCTCCAAAAAAACTGTTGCTGATTTTATACTAAAGTAAAAAGTCAAGATCTCAAAGGTTCTATTTTGCTCCAAGCAGGTGACAGTATTTTGAGTTAAATCCTTGACTTCATACCAAGTTACCATTTAAAACAGTCAGAAGCAAGATAAGGTGACATATTTTGATTGACTAAGTAATTTCATTTTTCATCTCAGCCAGTACAAATGCTGATATTGTTCAGTTTTCTTCCCGTCCCAAGTGAAGGAAAGTTCTGAAAAAGCTGTACAAAATGTCATTGTTTTCCTGCAGCCAGTGGTAAGGACAGCAAGAGCGTACTTCTCTTTGGCTGCAAACTCCTCTAAGGTCAGGCCCGTTTCTGGTTTCAGGGCTCAAGGACATCTCCTAGGGACAGGTTTAACTTGACCACTCTCAAACCAGAGGCAGATTACCTGCCTGAAATCAAACCAATGCTTGAGTGAGTGAGTAAGTAAGACTGCCCGACAGCACGGTGCTAACAGGGCTCATGTGCTTCCTCCTCAAAGAGTGTGGCACACTTCTCGGATGTACTGAAACAACTTCAGCCTTTCATGTTTCATCTGCACCTGTCATTTCTCAGTATGGAAGTGAGGCAAAGAGCAAAACCCATGACAGGATGCAAATGCTAGAAATACCAATTCTTCTACATCTGCATGTTTGTCATCCATTGAAATATAAAACACAAAGTTTTCCCTTTTTTTTGGGGGGGGGGGGAGGCGAGTGGGAATGGAAAGGGGGGTGTGTTTTAAACTCTAGTAGCTAACCCTAAGCTACTGTGATACAAAGTGAGACACCCAGCAGGCAGGCAGATGCAGCCCTGGAATTTCACCTCCTTTGAGACACTTTGCATTGGGTGGGCCTGGCAGCATTTCCCCTGCCACTCTGGCCACTGGGAACACAGCTCTGAGGTGCACTAAGCATTCAGCATGGCACAGAAAGCAGCTACAATCCCTTGCTCAGGGCAGCAAGAGCCATGGGGGTCACAACTGCTCTGGTAGCAAGGTCTTGAGGTGCTCCGCATCGAAGCACACAAACGCTTTTGTGGGTTTTGCCTTGAGTAAATGGCTGACTTGCACAATACAGATCCGTAGGCCTTTTGCCACCAAAGGAATCCTTAATTGCTAGATTTCAATGAAACTGCTCGTATGAACTAGATTTGTTGGTTCAGGTTTTTAGAGTAATGGGTCAAAATTACTTGTGAAGTCACTTCTGTGGGAGCTGCAAGGGTGGGAAAGGGACAGGAGTTATTGGTTTTCTCCCTCTGAAAGGAAGGTCACTTTGACAATACACACTGCCAGCAAGAGACCTGTCCATAAAGCAAATTACAAAGTGCTGTCCATGACACTAACAAACACCACTATTATATATTCAAAGTAGTGCCTAAACTGAATTAAGCAGAACTTTACGGAATAAGTTTGAATCAAATATTAATGTGCGCCCCAGAGAGAAGAATGAAGGGAAAACACATGCCTCCAACTCTCTCCCTTCTTGAAGTAAAAGCACTATAATACAGCAAGACAGCAAAGTGAAGACTCTGGTTAAATAAAAGTAATTTATCATAATGTGAAAACACCTCTAAACTTTCCTTAACACAACAATTATATATGACATTGTAGATGTACCATATTAAAGTGTTAAAACATCACAAAGGCACTGGACAGTTTTCACTCATTTTAGCCACAATTTCATTACACTGTAAATCCAGTGCAGCCCATACCACGTCCAGATCAGTATACTCAGCTTAATTCAGCTAAGCCACAGGGCCAATGCCCACAGAGGCTCTCTCCATATCAGACTCCAGTCATGCATTTCAGATAACACCATTCAGGCATTTCAGGTAAAGTATTGTGTGGAATCTAGTGTAGTATGCCAAAAATAACTAGTTCTTCAGCAGTGCTTATCCAGATGAAACAGAAATTTATGAGACACTTACTAAAATGATTAATAAGCAACTTCTTTGCACTGTCTTCTTGACTTCTGGCTTACACTGACTGCCATGCCCATGTGCCAAAGCTGTTCATCCCTCACTGAAAACAGGTATTTACTAGACGTCAAAATAATTTCCAGAGAAGCCTGTTCAGGATTTTATACTTAACTTGTATTTCATGTCACTATATCTTTCACCAGCAGGCAACACAGAATTTATGAAACAACATGCCTGAAGCATAAACCACAAAATACCACAGCCAGTGGCCTACCATTAGACAACTTCATATTGGAAATTGTTACTTTTGCCAAAGACAAGCCACACAGATGAGGCAGCAATTTGTTAGAGGTGGAGAAGGATGCTTACAGGCAGCCTCTAAGAAGCATCTGAACATTTCAACAAACCAAGATAAATCTGCAGCCTACTACCAACGAAATAGTAATTTCTGAATCATTAATTAGGCAATCTTCCTTTCTCTTTGTCATCAAAATCACAGCTGTATAGGGTAAAAAGGGCTCAAGAAGGAACCCACTGTCTTTTTCCCATGAGATATTCTTCTTAAAATTGTTCTTATATTGTGAAAAGACACTTACATACTAACATCTGTCAAGTGCTACCAGTTTTCTGAGTATATACATCGAGGCACTGAACTCCTGTACTACTGGGGCAAAGGTTAACAACTATTGCACTTTACTGATACTAAGTAAATGTGGGAGTATAAAAAATAGCCATTGCCGCTCCACTTTCCCACTGGATCAAGCAGTGGCTACAACGGATGTAACTGAGAGGTTGGGAGATGTTGCCTTTCCTCCCTTCCCACCCTTGGTATTTTTCTTCTGCACTCCTTTGTTCACTTAACAGAACTTTGTTTGAAGAGTGTTTTTACTCCTTCACTGCATGACAAACCCACACAGTCAGAAGACAAGCTTATAAAAACCACAGATCTCCAGCAGGGAGCTCAACGGTGGGTGTAATATTGGACACAGCTATCCATTCATCATGCACATTCTCTGGATTTCAAGTTGACAGTGTCCCTTCAGCTTACTGTTCCTCCTCATGGGAGATCAGGCGACTCAACCCTAATGGCAACGCTTCCTCCACCAGTGTATAAACAAACAGATCTTCACCTGCAATTGTTTTCTGCTTCGAGAACGCTAGTTAAAAAGACATCAAGAAAAAAGAAAAGGGGGAGGGGGAGGAGATCCTGGAAAGTGTTACAGCTGCAGGGATGGTGGAAGGAAGGATGTGGGAGTTAAGAAGGTTGTATACAAGGAGGAAAATGACAAGGTCTCAAAGGCGTTTCCAGTCCTATGCATGCATTTCAAAAGCCTGGTCTCTTCTCACTTGTTATCTAGCATTTTAAGAATCACAGAGTATCAGAGTTATTGATGAGCAACTGCAGAGGGTTGCTTTCCACTCAGCCTAAACCTTCTTCTCCAGCACCTATTCAGCCCACCGCATTCACTTCTTCTTTCCACAAAGGGAACCCCTTCCCTCCCAGCCCTCTCCCAGAGCTCACGCACACGCAGAATCCACACACCGCAGAAATCAGGCGAGTTCCCGAGGAAGCAGGGACCAAACTGAGCGTTATTAAGGACGTCGGGTGACACGTACACCGGAGCTTTGCAGACGCAGCAAAACGCTGGCACCCATCGTGTGGCGTTTGGTATCTCTCTCTAATCTAAAATGTGGCTAAAAAGGAACTGGCACCAGATCAGCGGCCTCATCTGGGGAGGAACAGAGAGGCTCTAGGGGAGAGACAAGAAACAAGCCTCTTTTCACATCCTACCACCCTTGGGCATTTTGTGCGTCCCTCCTTTCTTCCCTGAAAGAGGCCTTTGTCAGAGACGAGCAAATCCTATACGATTTATTTCAGACGGAGAGAAGGTCTTTTTATTTATTTCCCCCCTCCTCTTTTTCGCAGTTCGGCGACAACAAATACGTCCCTGTGCTGCGCCCCCTCCCCTCTCCCCGGCCGGCGTTGGCGGGGGCGGGGGCCACAGACGCGGGCGATCCCCGAGCGCGCAGGGGACGCACAGCCGGTCACCGGCGCTGCCTCCGGCCCCCCCCCGCGCTCCGGGTCGTAGCCAGCGGCTGCTGGAGGGGGAGGCTGGCGTGGGGTCCGCGTATGCGTGCGTGGGGGACATCCGCAGCAGCGCGGCCGCCTCCCCTCTCCGGTAACCCCCACACCCCATCACCGTCCGGGCGCACAAAGGAAACAGACCCGCCGCAGCATCCATCCATCCATCCATCCCTCCGCCCCTCCTCCCGCTTCCCTCGGGCGGGCTCCGGCCCCTCCGTTACCTGAGGCGGCTCGGCTTGGCTTGGCTCGGCTCGGCTCGGCTTGGCTCAGCTCGGCTCAGCGCAGCGCGGGGCCGGGGCGGCGCCGCCGCACTCGCATCCTCTTCGCTCCGCTCCTCTGCCGGCTGCCCCCGCCCCGCCGCCCGCCCGCAGCGAGGGGCGCCGCTGCTTCTCCCCGGGGCAAACGCGCTGCTCCGAGCCGCGGCCGGGCGCGGAGGCGGCGAGTCCGTGCGGCAGCAGAGCCGCAGCCTAGGCAAGGATGAGCTCGCACGGACCCTCCGCCCTGCTGCTGCTGCTGCTGCTGCTACCGCCGCTGCCGCTGCC
>VXBA01001896.1:204317-242611 GCA_013399895.1 Serilophus lunatus | reverse complement strand
CGGCCGGCAGCCGCCGCCGCGGGGATTGGCAGGTGGGGCGGGCGAGAGGGGCGCGGGGTGGGCAGCGCCCGCCGGAGCCCCCGGGCTCGGGAGCCTCTGCTTCGGGCGCCCGGCGGGGCCGGGCCGGGCCGGGGGCTGCGCCAGGCTGGCCGGGAGGAGCAGCCGGCGGCGAAAAGGAAGGAGCAGGAGGAAGAGGAGGGATGATCCGCCAGTGTCGGGGGTCGCGGCCGGCGGCTGCCACCGCTGGAGCGGATCGCGATGCTCCGTGCCCCCCCGGGGCGCCTGGGGAGGCGGGAGGAGTGAGCTGAATTTCTCAACATCCCCAATGAATGGGAGAACAACATTAAGCAGATTATGCCTCTTTGTGAAAGACAACGTCTTGTTTTGCTATTAAGATTTTTTTATCCCTAATTCTTGAAATTGGCAGTAGTGGATTATAAGGCAACGGCGGCAATGAAATACTCGGAGGTTTTCCAGGGTTATGGTTTTATTCCATTTTGCACATTTAATCGTGGGCCAGCCGTCCTGGGAGGACCGTCAGCCCCAGCCAAAGTGGTGTACCTGCTGTACTCACAGCATGCCTGAGCACTTTTGCTGTGGCTTCGATCTTGCACTGTACGCAAAGATGTGCAGGCTTCACTGTTCTCCAGTCACGGTGCACCCTGCCCCTCAGGCAGGTGATTAAAAAAGTTCCCTGTACACTTTGTTCCCTTCAGGTTCTCAGCGCCGCCATAAATCCTCCCAGCAATTCTCAGGGTGTTGCATCCACCTACAACGCCCACTGAAAGCCTCGCATGTTCCAGCTTCAGGTTCAGCTTCTCTCCAGCACAGCCCAGTCTGCGACCTTGGATGCTCCCATACTGACAGACTGGCACATGTCCTTTTTCTCCCGTCTTGGAAATCGCTTTTGTTGTAGCACTGAAGAAATTGCAGTTTAGGCTCCGACAAGAACAGTAGAGACATACAAAATACAAATGCAGAGGGAGAGAGACCTAATTAAACATGTTGGAACAGAAAAGAGAACTATAACACAAGTTTTCAATAAATAAGGTTTGCATTGCTTTCTCACTTCTTTTCCCTGGATTTCATTTTTGGCTGCTGGTATTTAACCAGAGAATTATTTCATCTAGACAATTTGATTTCCTGATGAAATTGCAGTTTTACAAGTTCAAATATAAGCTTGTTTCCTATCAGAAAACCAGCATGTGGCTCTAGGAAAAGATACATTTTTGCATGGCCTGATTGCCTTTTTTATGGGATTATACCTTATCTTACCTCCCCACAAGTAATAGAGGTTTCTTGGGGATTTTAAGCATCTCGGAAATTAGTCGAGCAACCAGACATTCTTTCTTAAAAAGCTATAGGAAGGAAATGCACTTAATTTTATAACCAAAAAAAAAAAGTGGGAATAAAGAACCTTTATCCACAATTTTGAATACTCTTGCTGTGAACTCAAACCAGAATGGCAGAAAGAAAAAAAGCAACAAACAACAAAAAAATCTACTTGTCGCTCTTTTTTGAGCCAAGTCAGAAAATAACCAACTAATCAATGAAAGCAGACCAAAACAGTATCACGCAGCATCCACAGAACTGCTCTAAGCCTGATAAACTGGCAAACAAACTGGCTTGGCAGCATGTCATGGAAAGTCTGATGCTCTGAGCTAGTACAGCTGAAGAAAAGCAAGGTATGGAGTCTGGAATCCAGTGCTGGTAGTTGCATGGAAAACATAGGCAGAAGCCATGTGTTTCCCCTTTAGAGTACCTGTAATTGCCTTAGAATCATAAAGGCCAGTAGAGCTGCTATGAGTTTCTGCGACCCTTGTGGCAGAGGTGAGACATGTTGGAGTGTTCCCTCTGCATGAGTCAAGCCCACATGTGCCCACAGTAGCTCTTCCTCACACAAGTCTTGTTCTTTTCTGCTCACAAGCATGGTTTGGCCATATTGTTATCTGTCTTCAGAAATCACACAGAAAATCTGACAGACATTCTCTCAGTTAAACAGGAGAAATAATTAAATTTATCTACGTGATACAAGAGCAGTCCTTTATATTCTCCTCTTACTCTCTCACCTTCATCTATGTGGCCTTCCTCCTCATGCCAAATTACCTTCTCCTTCCTCCAGTCTCACCTTAAGACACTTATTCATTAAAACCTTGAAATAATGTCCACTGAAATGCTGCTTCTCCATCAGCCATTTTCATGGAAAACATGAAAAATACTGTCAAAAACCTTAATTCTGCAGTCACATGTGCTAAGTGATGTGGTGTCAAGATTTTTTCCTTTCCTTCCTATTTCCTGCTCCTATCTTCCTACAGAGCTACATGGCTTTTTGCAGCAGTATGAAAATTACAGAGCCTGATTAGGTTTTATTTGTATTAATTTAGCATCTGGGAATGGAGTCACAAAATGACACACAAGTGCCTGTTGGGGTTGTCAGTGGGCAAGAAATCAATACAGCTATCACGACTGTAGGCTGAATAAATAATAGCCGTGGTTTGCACTGAAAGGTAATATTTTGAGAAGAAAACACGCTCACATTTGTAACAGCAAGGAGATGTAAAGGCAGCTCTTTAATAGAACAGTGCAGGACATCAGTTCCTTTTTCTTGGTTGTTTCAAGCCACTGTTGGTAAAACTAGGCTGACTCTCAGAAAAACTCATCAGAATTATTTGATGGATTCTTCCGAGCCATAATTTGTAAAAGTGAGATCCTAAGAAACGTGTATTTTAAAATATCCCCAAAGTGTTAAATTTGACAGTGCTTTTTTTTTTCATCAATTATGATTGAGATTACCTTTTGTGAGGATAACAAAATGCCATGTTCAAATTCTTCACTCAGACCAGTACACTAATCACAGCCTGATAGGCGACTAATCTGCTTCACCATTTTATCTTCTGTCTTACACTTCCTCCTTTGCTACACTGCTAACTCAGCAACACTTCCATTCGTTTGGGTTTTGGCTGTGCGTATTTTACCAGCTGTAGCCTGTCATGTATAGCATATTATAAATAATTACAGAGTAGTGGTGAGGGGAAAAAAGGATCTGAACTTGCCTACAGTATTTTGGGAGGCTGACAGTATTTGCCTGAAACATCCCACTATATTTTCAGGAGGTTCCTCGGCTAGGGAGTGCTAAATGGGTCTTGCTGACTCACAGGTGATTACTGCCAGGGTATGCTGAGGTGGCAGGTCTGCCTCCCTGGGGACACCATCTTTAAGCTGGGAGCAGCAGCCTGGAAGCAGAAGGAAAGGGTTGAATTGAGCTCTTCATCCTGCTCATCAGCACTAGTCACACTTACACGCCGAAACAGAAGGAAGGGAATTGGTGTGGATAGAAAAGAGCGCTTTGTCTTTTGTGCCATAGGTAGATTATTTGTAGGAGCAAGTAGACAGAAGAAATTTCATCATCTTATATCTTTAAAAAATAAACAGAAGATCCTTATTGCTGTGGAGGATCAAATCTCAAGTGTTTATGTTCATACAAGCCTACTTTCCTTACTGTTCTATAATATTCCTGAAACACAAATTGGAAGAGGTGTTTTCTCAGACACTGTACAGAGGTTTTCCCAAACCAGCAAAGCAGGCATTAAACTGTAAGAATAACATCTTCAAATGGAATCATGCATTTTCTAAAAGTTAAATGTGTGCTTATAAGCTCCAGATGTGTTTGCACTCTCTGTGGCTACACGTGGACATAGGAGAAGAAAACACACATGGGATTATTTTAGGAAATCCAGAAATAATATAAAAATATTAAAACTAACTTCTCATAACTTCCACACTAATTAAATTCACATCCTACTAAAGTCAGGAAAAAAAATTTTACTCTTATTATATGTACTCAAATAAGTATTTTAAATTCTCTGTGAAAGTTGGTAAAAGGTATTGACTTTCAGTAAAAAATATTTTTTAAATGACAGTGAGGAGCCTGTGGGATGTAAACACTGGGAACAGCAGTGCATCTATAATACAGCCAAGGAATATGTCAATTCTCTTTTGGAGATAGTATATTTTCAACTATACAGGAGGCAATGTGTATATTGCATTACATAATTTTGTAGAAATGAAGAACAGATAATATACTTAAAGATTTGTCATTGTCATCTTTCTGCTGTCAGCATTAGCCTTCTGCTGAGCATCAGACAAATGTTGGAAAGGCTGGCTTCCAACAGCAGAATAAACCTGAAGCAAAAAGCCAAACTTCATTCTTATATATAATTTTCTTAGTTTACTTGTAGAGACCAACCTCATAGTAGATTAATTGATAAATTGCAGATAATATTTCCACAGAGGGCTCTCTGATTCCCAGAAGTATACACCTTCCAAAGAAATATCTCCAAATCCCCAAAAATAAAAGTAAACTCTTTCGTGTCTGTTACTATTTGTATCCAAGCCACACTGTGTAAACGAATTAATGTAGCAATCTTCAGGTCTATAATGTCAGCGGATGCTAAGAAATAACTGATTCTGTAAGGATACATCAAATTATCTGAGAGGATACTTTGACCATAGTGCTTCTGTCCCTCACATGTAACCTGGGGATAAAAATGTCTTCTTACTTGTGCAGCAAATTACTAATTTGTAAGGAGTTAAAGATATTCTGGGCAAACTGTACTGCAGAAGCTCATGACGAAAATGAATAATACTGTTTCCATTGCTGGGCTGGATTTTTGAACAGTTCCAACTTCTGAATGTGAGGAGAGGAATATTTGTGTTTGTCTCTTTAATTCTTTCGGCCATTAAGTCACAAAATGAGTCAGGATCCTCTCAAAAAAAATGATCCATGTTCCTGTGACTAACTGCTGCATGTACTCAGGAGGCTACAGCAAGGTTATGTAAACTGTCCCAGTTCTGGCACTACCCAACTGTTGAACTCTTGACCTTACACTTCTCATGTTCTTTTAGTCTATTTTTTGCATGTGATTTTACAGGGTTTTTTTTTTTTTCTTTTTAATGGTAAAATAACCCAGAGATCTGTCAGCTGGGAGTAGACTGGTTCCATATGTATCATTAGCAAAGACATATGCTAATGAGCTTATTAGAGGGTTGGGAGAGTAGTTTTCTTGCCTGCACTTCTCTTGGAGGAGTTATCACTCAGAAGCAGTGGGTTGTCATCATCTGTCTGGGACAATTATTAGGAAGGTACAAAGAGCACATTTTACCAGAGAGTTTCCAGCTCTCTGCTGACAGTGGAGTGCTGGTGTGTGTTCCTACAGTTTGGGGTAGGTGTCTGACTTCTCATAGATTGTCCTACTCACCTTTTTTCACAAATCTGCCTCTTTCAATTCGTGCTCATTGGGGCTGTCTTCATTCTAGTGCCCCATCCATCCCTGTTCCACACCAAGGGCCTTGATGTACTGCTTTACTGATACTAACCCTATTTCTAATGACATGTAGACTTGTGGACTGGGTTCCATATAAGGATTAATAAGATTTGCATTTGCTTTCAACTTGTTAATTGGAGCCTCTTCCACTGTTGTTACCTCCAGGGAAAAAACATCCAACCCAGCAGTGTAGCCATCATGCTCTTTGGCCACACTGTGTCTGCTGGCACCTGCAAATGGATGTGATTCAGTGCGAATCTCCCTTCACCCTGGCTATCATCATGTTGGCAGCACCACAGAGTGCTGTTGTGGAGCTGCAGGTTTGAGTGCCACTGCTCTTGTTTTCTCACCTTTTGTACTGTTTTCAACTGATTGTGTTGTTGACAATGTCAAAGTGAACCTGTGCCCTCATCACCTTATTTTCTAACTTGGATCCCCAATTGCTTGGCAACCAAAATTGCATCTGCCATTAAGGATGAATCTTGGATCATTCTGCAAAATTAAAAACAGTAATCATGGCACCAAGCCATAGCTGTCGTATGCAGATGACCGTGCTCATCATTTGAACATTTCCTAGCTTGCACTGGGAAACTGATACAGGATGTAGTGAAGCTAGGCCGAAGGAGAAACAAAATAAATGCAGCCTCTGAGATAGCATGCAGCCACATGCTGAACAGATGGATCAGCACTAAGCTGGTGAGTACCCAAGTGATGAACTAAAAACTTTTTAAGATGGTTTCTACCCAAAAAGAGTATATGCTCAGTCTGGAACAGAGGACCATCCTGCGGAATATTTCAGGATTCCTGTGATAATCAAATCTTAAAGCACCTAAATATAAGAATGTTAACTACTTAAAAGAATATTCCTTAACAAGCCTCCAAAAGCTGGAGTTGTATGTAAGGGTAAGGAGCAGTTTCCCATGTAAATGCAAGATTTAAGGTTAACCAGACCTAGAATTGTTAATCCACTAAGAGGAAGAGAGAAAACATGGCAATGTACCCATATGAATCCCAAACCCAAGTGCACAGAGGTAAAACATAGACAAACAAAAATAAAAGGGAAAAACAAATAATCTGAGGAGTAATAAAGGATGGCCTGCACAAAGACTTTGTATATAACAATCATGGAAAGAGAAGTCATTGAGATTAAATGTACTGATAAAAGAAAAAATACAAAATAACATTGTCAAGGAGGCAGGAAGTGAGACCAAGAGTGAGATTTTGCAGACACATAGTATTAATGCAGTGCAAAGGCGTGGAAGCAGAAATGCTGCTGTAAACCTCAGACAACCTCATGACACAAATGCAAGATGGCATCAAAAAACCCAGCCTGTGATGTCAACTAAAAACAAACAAACAAAAAGCCTCAGGAAATTAAATGCAAAACAAGCAGTACAGTGGTAGTAAATATGTGAAGCAGTGAGACTTCTTTAGCCTTGTTTGAGAGAAAAACTCAGCCAACCAAAACCAGCTAGAGTACCATAATGCTGGTAGGATGCTGTAAATTCAAGTCACCATCATTATTCTGAGTCCCTTGAGGGCGAGGTCAACAGGGCTCTCATGGGCGTCACTATGTGAATGTCTGCACCAACTCAGGCAGGATAAGCATCTTTTGTTACGCAGGTCACGGTGACTCTCACTGTATGTGAGTGTTCTTTCTTTTCAAATACCTATGCTTTGCTTCACTTCAGTGCTGATTTCACTTGAGAACTTAAAAAAGTTCTCTGGTAATCAAACTCCCTTCTCCCAAAAGTGCCTTTTGTGTGTCCCTGAAGCACATACATGAGTGTGCTTCCATTTTCCCTGTGCTATGACTGAATGAGGAAAAGCTAGGGAAGCACCATAGTCAGACAAGCTTGCACATTTGCAGACAGCTGGAATTCATGACTAAATACCTTCCTGGATGAGGATTACCTGCTTTGGAGAAGCAGAATGATTCCCAGCGCTTCATGGCAAACAGTGGTAATATCAAACTCAGGTTGTCAAATGACTCCTTTGCAAGGTTATGGACCTCATCTATATAAAGTTGGCAATGGCATTTAAGATTCCATATTCAGAAGAAGTAACTCCTGTCAACAAGAGGGGTAGGATTATTGGGACCTACTGGGAGCAGCATATATCTCACAACCTGATTTGAGACAGTTCAGGTAGTGGAGTAAAATTTGACTGGAAATACAGTATAACGCACTTTTCTGCCATGAATTCACATGTATTTGCTGACTTCCTAAGGAGTATGTGCCAAAGAGGTTAAAGCAACACAGCTACATTAGGTGTTTAAGCTAGCTGACATTTTTTCTGCAATTTTCCCATCATCAGATAGCTGCTGAATTCTGAAAAAAAAAGGAAAAAAATATCATAGATTAGGTTAATATGTATAATCATTACAGACCACCAGAAAATAGGTAATCATTTGTCCTGTATGACTAAAAATGCAATGACACTACGTGATGTTAGTCAGTTGTACTATAAAGTAGCAATTCCAACAGCAGAGATGGCTGGTAGCTTTTGGACTGAGTTCTAATTATCAACAGAGAACCAAAAGACACCCAAATCAAGAAGAAATCTCTAGCAATCATGTTTGATGTGAGTCATTTCATCACTAAGTTTGAGGATGTAAAATAACTGAAGTAGAAAATGGCGTTAATTCACTAGAGAACATTTTACAGGAGTTATTGCTTGTGACTTTCCATGATGCTGAAACTGCAATGCTACAATTTTGAGTTACACAACAAAAAGATGGAATTAGATATATATAGCTGACTTAATTTCCTGGTCATGAAAGTACAGCAAATGAACCAAAATACAAGCTCCCCAAATTGCTAGAAAAACAGATAAGAGAAAGGCACAGAAAGCAATCAAGCCAATTATTTGCCATTGTCAAGGAAGCATCTGAAAGGAATCTGACAACAAACCATATGAAACAAGTGCTCATAGCTATCATTTTGTGGAGCTGGGCATAAGCCAAAAGAGAACTCCCACCCACATGCACAAAGTGCTTGAATTTTCGAGGGAGTCTGAGCGTATAAGATAGCATCATAATTAAAGGCAGTTGGCTCATAGCATTCGGATCACAGATGCTTCCTCAGAGCACCTTCTGAAACTGAAGTGTATCTCCAAAAACCTGGAGATGTCACTGTTTGGCAGACATGACCAGGGACATCAAAGACCTAGTAAGCAGTTGGGGTTCTATGGGAATGTGCAAAACCAAGCAAAGCTGATGAAATGTACGTAGGATCTGGTTTGTCTGAGCTCTAAATAAGGGACAGTATGAGAAATGAACTTGAGCATAATTGTCACTCCTGGCTTCTCTTGGATGATTCAAACTTAGGTTTCTTCAAGTGACTACCTCACAGATGGGTGAGCATGATCTAGCGTGTTCCATTTGGAAATTGGGACCAGGGATCAGTCCCTGATCCTCCCCTATTCAATGGTATAGATATAAATAGTTACAGGGGCCTCAGAAGAAGTTAAAGCTTGCTCATCCCCTCCCACCCACACCACAGATATTTTTCACTACTGTCTAACTCAGATGACCTAACTGAGATCCTGAAATTGCTTTGGCTTCTCATCCCTCCTTGTCTGTGCACGCATTGTGGGCTATCTTTCAGGCTGACGGGAATCAGAGGACTGTCAGACAGTGCACTGACCCCAGCAGGAGTCATTTCAGCAAGTCTGGTACCCTAACCTTGTGCTTTAAGATAATGCCCCTGACTTGGGCCACCCTGTTCAGATGATTTACTTTGGAAGAGGAGTTTTGTGTCACCACCACGTTACAATGGCAAACCTTAATTGCTGTTTAAAAGTGCTACAGGCCTATTAAAACGAGCTGCTAAAAAGAATATATATGTCAAACCATCCCTGAACAGAGTAACATTCCCTGCGGAAAGTGTTAACAGCAGCCTGGTAAAACTGCTTGCTGTCAAGTACCTTTGGTACTTAGCTCCATCAAACAGCAGTGTTAGTAAGAGCAAGAAAAAGGATGAAAGGGAAATACCTATGGGCCAAAGCCCCCCACTGTGGGCAAACTACAGTCCTCCAAGAACTTAACATTAAATTGATGAAGCCAGACAAGAAAGTATCAGTCCATAATTACTAAATACTCATCACCAGAAGTGCAAGTCAGTTGGTTGTCAGTGGGAGAAAAACTTGATTTTGTAGTCAAGCAAGCAGATTACCCAAAGAGATAGGTTAAGTTCTACAGTGTAAACAAGAAGCAGTATCCACATTCATTTTTTGAGGCAAAATTAAGTAACAAGAGGAAAATCACCCAAATATTATTATTCCAGGACTAGGTATGGGATCGTATATGGTGACCTCAAAAACTCAACATGTAATGTTTGAGAAATGCAGAGAGCTGCAGCATAACTCTTGGCTATGCTGGTCCTGGCAACTGCAGTAGAGTGGAAGTAGCTGGGGAAGACCCGGGTGCCTGCCGAGGGCTGCCTGGGACAGGAGGCCCGCTTCATTCCCTACACCGCTGCCGCGTGAAGCATTCCATGCCCCTTGGCCAATGCACATGGCAAAGGGATTGTTATCTTGTCTCTCCCTCTTTCTGTCTGTGCCTGTGTACAGAACAAGAGGCATGATGTTTTGGAAGGACTTGAAGGCCAGCCAAAAAGAAAGCGAGAGAAAACATTGAAGCAGCCAATGGGCTGCAGCAAGAGGAAAAGGGGACACTGAAGTAAATAGCAGTCTTTCCATTAATTTCAGGGCAGGCTGGATCAAACCCATATAAGCCCAAGGCTAGAAGCAAGAAATGTCATGCTGAATATTAGGAAACAAACTGTGGCACTGAGTGCAATCAAGCAATTTGTGCACAGGGAGGGAACAGAGACTTGCCCTACTATGGATGGTGATGTATTATTACAGCACCCTAGAATCCTTTAGAATAAGTTTCCTTGCTGTTATCTCATTATTTAGGATTTAGGGATTTTTTAATACATCGTGCTCTGAAAGAGAAATACAATGAGAACCCTCTTTTTCTTTCCATCCTTGGGAACAACAGGCCATTTCAGGCAAAGAAACTCCTGACACTTCAAACAGCAGCATTAGAGCTGACATTCCTTAATGAATTATTTGATGATGTAACATGACAGTGCCCAAGAGATTCATATTTTGAAATATTTTTTTGTTATTCAAATTTAGAGGAGGGAACACTTAAATCTTAGCCAGGAGTCTCCGTTTTCTCTTTGGGGCCTTTTACTTTGTTCTGCTTTGAGGTGTGCAAAATTTACTTTGACATCTCTTGCTTTTGGAATATTTGAAGTGAAAGATGTTTTTTTGACAAAGCAGTCTAATTTTCAGAGGTTTATGTTTCACACTTCACAGATGCCTGGAGTCAAACAGGCCAGATTCTCAGCCCTACAAAAAGTGCAAAAAGCCATAGTAATCGTCCAGTGAAGCTGTTGCCAAGGAAAAAGGGAATCCTGAGGGTCAGCACAGTGAAAAAAAAAAAAGGGACTTCACTATGAACATGGATGAAAAGAATAGGTATTTAGTGGAGTTGCCCACAGTTTATACTAGCCCAGATGAGAATATTCACAGACATAAAGGCAGTGAAGCTCTTAGAAATATTTTATTGCATGTCTTTGCTGTTTTAGACCTAAATTTCCCTATCATTTGAATTCTGCTTTGAATCTCAACAGTTCATTAAATACTGTCTATTACTGAAGCTAGAATTTGGAAAATGAGTTAGCGAGTTTCTATTGGGGAAAGCACCTTAAGATGATGGATCTGATTTTGGATTTTACTGAAGTAACTGTGAGAAGATTTAGGAGGCTTATGTACTTAGTACTGGGTGAATTAAGGAGAAAAGGAAATTCTGAAAGATGGTCCTGTTGGCTTTGAAAAACACATACTCTTCTCGTTTCTTCCATGGGAAGAGGGATAACCCAGAAACCTCCTCCTTGATCTGGATACTCTGAAATCCTTGTACATTGCAGGAGACATAATAAATGGAGACTCCATGACCTGAACTGTGATCACATCTCTAATATTTTTATCATAAACATTTATGGCCAGATTAATTTTCTCTTCCTTTCTGTACGTAGTCCTTAAACTTTACTTCAGCTTCCCGGAATCAGAATTTTTTTGTGCCTTTTTTTTTTTTTTTTTTAATTTTTACTTTTAGCTTTGAAACCCTTCCAAAAGGATTCTGAACTTTACAGCACGAATCTTTGCTCAGTCAGGCAGTATGTGCACTTCCTCTCATGAGGCCCACCACTAGGACAGATATAAGAAACTCGATGAGGTGTCTGAAATGTCTTCAGTACCCACCCAGCTTATCCCCCTTAAGTGATCTTTCTGAAGTCAACAGGCTTCTTAATACTGCCTACATAGTGATCATTGATATTAATTTCATGCAACAAACAAAAACAGATCAGAGGACTCTGAAGACTAAAGCACACCTCTAGCTCCCCAAAACTTCACAATACCCAAGGCCTTTATTTTCTCTTCTTTTCTTGAGATAGCTTTATTTGTTGTATTCAATGTTTAATGACCTCTGTCTATGAGGCATGTTGTCACCAAGTAAGTATTAAATAAATAGCTCTGAAAGATTGCCTTCAGGAATAGGCATGTCCACAGCCCTTGCCCAAAGCAGGTCAAGCTATACCAGAATGATTCCCAACTCACATCTGTCACATTTGCTCTTAGAAACCAAGAGTGATGGCTATTCCACAACCTCCTTAGGCAACCTTTCCCGCTGTTAACTGTCCTTATCACTAGAGGAAGCTGCCTCTAACACCAATCCTCAGCCTTCCTTGGTGCAATCAAAATATGAACAATTTCTTCTCCCTTTTTGTGGCTGTCTTGTCTTTAAAGGCTCTTAATGTCTCTCCTTAGTTTTTATTTTTTTTTTCTTTTTGTTCTAGACTGATCAAATTCAACCTTTCCTAGAAGGTCATGTTTCCTACACTGTAACATTTTTGTTTGTCTACATCTTTTTTGAAGCATGGTGCCCCAAACTGATTGATATTCTCCATCAGAGACCTAACCAACAAGCATCAAACAGAATAGTAAGATTATTTTATATGTTTTAATAAAAATTCTTCTGCATGGGTTACTGGAGTCCATTAGAGCCCACGTAAACTTCTTCAGTCTCGTAAGCCCAAATTTCCATGAAGCTGAGGTACAAATCACTTCCTTCAAGGGGCTACTCAAGCTTAGAATGACCATGAACAGAGGTGCTATTTGAAGATGTAATAAGAAAAGCCTGGAAACTAAACTAAAGGAGTGAGGACCTACTGCAGGAAGCACTGTGTAGACAGCCCCTTTGTATTTTAAATCTGTTGGAATCATGGAATATAAATGAGTTAAGAGATTTTAACTTGTTCAAGAAAATCAGAGAGTGTGGCACAAGTGCTCTAGTTTTAGTGAGGCAGAGGCAGCAGTAGAACAAAAGCCTATGGTATGGGATGATGAACTTATTCTGGGGTGATTAGTAAAAACAACATAATTCTTCACTTACATACATTACAGAAGTGAGCCAAACATCTAGTGGATGAAATAGTTTGTCCAGAAAACATCCAGGCAATACCATCTGATCTGGAAAAATGCTCAAATGATAATGTTAATTTTTCAGATGTTTTAAATTAAGAACTGTGCCTGGAAGTTAACTTTTCACGTAACGGTGAAACCTCATTTTAATCCAGTGTCTGTCTATTGCAAACAGAGCTACCACCAGTCATGCCTTTCTTAGAGCAGTGCTGATTTTATGAGTTGCACGTGCTTTGTAAATGAGGGGATAAATAGGTATCAAACACTCTGTGCAAATTTACCACAAAGACATCTGGGTTTGAGAACCTCCCAGCAGGCAAGTTTCTAATGATCTCAAATGTTTCTTTCAAAGAGAATGACTTGGTTAGGTCTCAGTATTCTTTAAAGGTCTACAGGAAATTCAAACAGGGAAATGGCATAGGTTTATTTTTAGCCATGGACATGACTTCCTTCAAAATAACACTCATCTCAGCCTTGTGAAGTAGGCTGCTTCTTGATGTTGTGCATTCTCAAAGTGCTTATGTCTTCCTGCCTTGCAGAATTCATAGTATTTCTACTGAAATGGCAATATTTCAGTGTGGTAACCATGAATGTCCCTGTTTTGTCAATTCTCTTTTGTGCAGGGTATGTGTCCTTAAGGGAGGCATAATTTAGGTAACTTTGCATTAAAGATTACCTTTCATCAGCCTTGAGATTGAGAGAGACATGGTAGAGAGACAACGATTATCTGGCAATTCCTAATCACTGGTTCAGTTTACTGGTGCATTCAGCAGATCCTGCTTGGTTGCTTTTCAGGACCAGTCACTACCACTTTGACTTTCAGCCTTAATGCATTGCTTCAGTTTCTTATCTCTGTCCTAGCTAGACTGGCTAGATGGAGAAGTCACAGCACTGACTGAGGCAGGTTTTTTCTCCAGTAGATATTAAGGGTGATGACATAAAAGGATCTGTTTAGCCATGAGTGTTCTAGCATGGCTCCTGGGAGTCTGAATAGCCTGTGTGTCCCTAAATCACTCGCCACAACTTTTGCTGAGGACTGGAGCAACAGTCCACAGTATTGATGGAGATGAAGCCTGGTACCTTAGGGCTTCTCTGCATTGAAATGCCCGAGGTTTTGCTCAGTGTAAATAAAAATGTTACTAAATGTTGCTAAATGCAACACTGGAGTATTCAGGGAGCCCACTTTGTTTAAGCTGTAGAATATTATTTTTTTTAGAAAATCTACGAGATAGGTCTTTGCCTTTAAGCCCAATCCACTCAAATGTGTACACAAAGTCCATCTTTTCATGGAAAGCAAGGCCTCAGGATAGAGGATGTTGACATTGGAAAGATTTTCTAGTCAAACTGTTTTCCGGCCCTGATTCCTCTCTGGGGTCCTGGGCAAGATGTACATTCTGTGGTAAGGGCAGGGAGAGGAGAGGAAAAAACCTTCAAATGGGTTTGTGCTGCAAGTTGCCAAATTTTATGTAGTAACTGGACACAGAAACTGAGCTTGTTTTAGAAATCCATCCTTGAGCAGACCCCTCCTTCCTCAGGGGAATCATCCCAGGCCCATGCTGTAGCAGAATCACATGCAAAAACCCCTTAATGCTACTGGTCCCTGTCCTGCTATTTTCCACTATTGTGTTCCACATTGCCTGTGGCCTTCTAAGGGTGGCTTCAGGTGGGCTTCAGTTATTTTTCCCCACTAACTGTGCGGGCAACAAGGCTTTGTCAGCCTTGTGTGAATCCTATGGCACCCTTAAACAGAAAAGATCACTGTAGTTGTGGGACTGGCAGTGAGAGTCCATAAAAAATCAGTGTAAAACTGATGAGGCTCTTTAGTTGATGATGAAAGAGGAATATATCTGAGGATCCCTCCCAGGGCAAGTACCAAATAGTTTAAAATCCAAGTTTTCCTCTCCTCTCTCTGAATGGTTGTGTGGATAATTGAGACCAAAGAGGTCTGCTGGAAGAAGAGGAAGGTGAAAATGTCTCAGAAAAGATGTGGCTTGTTACTCTGGCGGTCCGTATCAGGATGCAGGCTCCTCTATTTGTAGTTCCCTTTGTTCTGCCTGAAGTGGCTGTGCACAGCAGATGTCCCCAAGCAGGTCCACTTTTCTTTCCTCTAACGGAAATGGTTTTGAGGCAAACAACATTAGTTTAGCTACAGGGATTTTGATCTGTGGAGAGAAGTTAAAAAAGCCTGGTATGACAAGGGATATCTCTCTGGCACCAGGCAGTTTGGCTGTAACACATCTGGGCCCAGAGACCATCTGGCAACTGCCAGCTGATAGCGGAAGACTAGGACAGATTTACTCACTGGTCAGACTTTTGTATCTCTTGCCTGCAGTAACTGAGGCAAATAAAGCAAAATATGGCCAGATACAGGTGTGCGTGGCCCCATGGAAATCGTGGTTTAGATTTATTGGTGACTTAACCTGGGGATGGAAAGTTACTGCAGTTGTTGCTTAGGCAGAAAAGTGCAGGAATAACAGCACATTACAATATACAGTGAGATAGCATCAACATGAGCTCTGTGCTAAGCCCTGTGATGATCCCTTGTCATCACTTGGGCACTACAAAAACTAAGGGAGGGGATTGCCTTGTCAGAGTGGGAGGAGTGAGTTGGCGTAACAGCTCTGCACTAACCCTACCCAACCCCTGGGATGTAGCTTAAAGCAGGCAGCAAATGTAGAACAGGAAAGCAGCTAACAAGATAAGGTTGTTTCCACACCCTATTTTTTACATATGCCTAGATCCTCCCAGGTCTGAGG
The DNA here is from genome assembly GCA_013399895.1 of Serilophus lunatus. Classification (NCBI taxonomy): domain Eukaryota; kingdom Metazoa; phylum Chordata; class Aves; order Passeriformes; family Eurylaimidae; genus Serilophus; species Serilophus lunatus. The sequence continues at coordinate 227,034 of VXBA01001896.1, read as the reverse complement.
TTAGAGCAAACTGGGGGCAGTCAGAAGCCCTTGTGACCTCAGTGGAGTCACATTTCTTTCCAGAATTGCTCACCTTGCTGTTCTACTCTGTCATACACATAGGCATGACTTCCATTGCCTTTTACTCCCTCTCTGGCTTTGCATACACTGACATGGACTTGGTGTTGTTAAAACACGGGCAGTGTATTCCTCATGCAGCCATACCTGGGATTTATACTTAGATTGGTGGTTGCTCTTGAAGCAGGAGGTGAGCTAGAAGGAGGCCATCAGTGATGGAGCTGACAGGAATTGCTAAACTTCTTCCAGGACTATGTACATCTTTTCATATTCATACCCTCTTAAAAAATCTGGAATAAACCTTTTATCCTTCCTACCTAAGGAACCTCTTGTACCTAAGCCATGTTTTCTTCCTCTCTCTTTTCCATGGGACTGCTATTCAGAACAGCATTATTCTAGACAAGCTTCCCACTAAACAAATGCTTTTGTTTGCTGCAAGCTTGGGGAAAGGAAAACAGGAATTTTAGATCACATGATAGGTACAGTTGCTGGGAGGGGTCCAATACTCTACGTTCAGGGATGTGAATATCTCCCTCCTGTTAAAATAAAGGACTGCCATTCTCGTATAAGAGTGACAAGAGAATTTAAAAATTATTATACAATAATATACTTCTAAAATTATTTATTGCTGTAATTCCATACCTCTTTGTGAAAACTTTGAAGAGGCGACTAGAAGGCAGAATTGACCTTCAATTGCTCCTGGCTATACTTCCAAACCAGGAAAACAAGTCACCATTCACAGATGGTGGGGCCAAGTGGTGGGGGTGGGTAAATTTCCCTGTTGTCCAAATGAGAGTGACTCTGCCCAAAGAACATTGGTTAAGTGCTCCCTGGTGTCCACGCTCCCTTGGGAATATGCTGAGTGGCACCAGCCCTGGACTGGGAGCAGGGATGGGCACATGTCTGTGCCAGAACAGTGTTGTATTTCTCAGTGTGGATGTGACAATTCAGTGTACCCCCTGCTGCATAGGTAGAGGAGCTACAGGGGATCAGTTGTCCACAGATGGTGTTCAATTGCCCACAGAGCATGCATGATGACTCTGCCCTGTGGCTGATGGAGCCAAGGTGGTCAGTTTTTCTGATCAGGGTTGTTTTTTTTTTTTAAGCTGATTGTTTCGACTCCAAAAATCTCATGTCAGCATGGGTTTGGAATCCGGCAAAGGGATAAGGATGTTTGCTGCACCCAGCAGGACCCATGCAGCATGTCAACTAAAAAGAAAAATAATCCCCACACCTCCACCAAAATTAGCTGTGACAATAAATAGCACTGTCCTGAGGGGTAAGAGGGGAGGGTGGTAGTTTAGGAGACATGGGAAACTCACAGCTTGGGTCAACTTTTCAGATCACCCTGGCTAAGGCTGATTCTGTGTTAACATCAGCAAAGAGCCTGCTTCAGAAAAGAGGCGAAAATGCTCAGTCACCCTGAAGCTTTTCCTCAAAAAATCGGTAGACAGACCTTCAAAAGATAGTGTGTTGGGAAGGAATGGGTAAGATTGCCAGAATTTGAGGAGAACAGCTGATTTGTGCTGTGAATTGCAGCAAAACTTCTCCCAGCCAGTTGTATGGTACACCCGGGTTACACAGATGGGTTGTCCTTAGCGAACTACCCTGGTATTTATCAAGCTTTCCTTCAGTGCAGCAGCATCTTCTAAAGTTGTATCACCTCACGCTCCCAATTGGCAAACTGTTTAGCTCTTCTCTCTTTGCCATCCCTCTTACAGAGTGGTTTATCTTATGAATGAGATCTCAGTGTGACCTGCTGAATAAATCCCATGTCTAGGAAAACCTCTTATATTTATTTGAAAGAATCACCAGAGAAGTGAAGGGCTTTGATGTGGGATGTAGGAGGTCAGATAAGGAGGCTGATAAACTCTGGGTTTGCTCTAGATTACATGGTTGAAGAAGAGTATTTTGCTGTGTACTATGCTGCAAACTCAGCACTGAAACAGACTGCTTAGATTAGTCAATTTCCAGACAGTTATAATAAAACTATGCATTTTACAAATGATGCCATTGATGGGCTTGTCATAAAGGCATATGGACACTAAATGTAACCAAATTCACAACGATAACCATTTTTTTTAGCTGTTTGAACAACTCCAGCACTGAAAGTCTCCAAATCACCCCTCTGAGGGGAGTCCCAAATCCTACAGTGATATATTTGTGCAGATTAAACCAGATCTCCTATATACCAGAATAAGATTAAACTGTTAAGGGGAACTTTTGTGAACTGCAGTGGAAGATGGTATAGGTCTGGTGACAGCTTTATTTACATCACACAATGATGCTGCTGTTGAGCCATGATTACAAGGCACAGACGTGCTTTCTGATGTGATCTTGATAACTGAGAGTGACATAAATTTGGATGGAAACCAACATGAGGATTCAATCTAGAGGTCACTATTGCTTACAGAAGAATTGTTGTCCTGCTCCGCACATATACTTCAGACTGTGCTGCAGACAGATGCTTAGGGACTGCCCTGTGCAAGGACTGTGTGTCTGTGGCCACTAATTTTCCCTCCTGCTGGGGTCCAGCAGTGGGGCTGGGAGAATGGCAGGCCAGCCACACCTTCAGCCATCCTGCCTACCTCAGACTGGTGGCAGAGCCCTGGGCTACTGACACATTAGGATCTCCCCTGTCACACGTCCCATTTATTACGTTCTTTGTCGTCCTTCATGGTGGAGCTTTCTTTCCCTTTTCTTCTGCTCTGTCTTTGTCTTGGGGAGAGATTATTCAAGTCTGATAACTCATTGTTCAAGCAAAAAGTTTGGCCAGCTGTGTACTGAGTGTTTCTAAACACCAGAAGTGAAGAAGTATACTGTAATATTTCCCTGAGTATTTTTAATGTTTATGTAATTTTAGCATTTATTTCACAGTCACTGCTGCTGGCAGCACGGAGACACCCTATCCCCTGGTTTGAAATCTGGGCTTTCCAGACAAGGTCTCTGAGAAAGCTCTACTGAACATGTGTCTGTCCCACATGGACCTGAGACACTGATGCTGCTGGAGTGGCACATGAGAACAAGACGCCAGTGTGTGTCAGTGGCCCCACACTGGGAACCATGGTGTCCTTGGAATGCAGAGGGATGTTGCTCTCAATACTTGTGTTTCTGTGAGCACACAGCTGCTCAAGGGCACCATGGCAAGCCCCCAGGCTTTGAGTTGCTTCTCATGCCCATCCTCTGCAACACAGCTCATGCCAGCCCACCCTCTGCTCTCAAAGGACTCATGTGAAGCCAGTCGATGTCTGGGAGGGCAGTCACTGTGGCAGAACCAGAGGTGGCACAGCCTGTCACCTCTGCCGGCAGAGGCTTTGCCTGCATGCATCCACAGTCTTTCTACAGCCATTTGTTGTTCTCGGGAAATCTCTCTTTCTTATCAGAAATAGCTCTCCCCTCCCCCTGGCACTTACCATCACCTGGTGTATTTATAGAGAGCAGTTGAGGTCCTGCTCAGCTAAACTGAGGCTGTTGAAATCTTGCTATGCTACCGCTGTCTGTGCTTTGACAGCCTGTGTCTAATAAAAATTCAGTCCCTTGGCTCCAGGTCTAGAGCTCACATCAGTATGCAAAAACAAATGCAAATACAGGAGGGTTCTTGCTGGTTGATGCAGGTGAGCAGAGAATGGTGCTGCCCTTATATTCATGTTTTTTCCTGTCTTGGCTTTCATTTTTGACCTTATTGCATGTCTTGACTCTGGAATTTCCACTGCCTTTTCCTGTGGCATCCCTTGTATAGGGATAGAATATGTTAGCAATCAGATTCAGCATCATTTTTTCCACTCTGACTGGAACTCTGCAGCTCTGGGGTGTCAGTTCTGCTGATTGCTTTGAAGCTACTTTTTACCATCTCAAAAGTGTCGCTACATTTTGAGACATCTCTTTCTTAGAAAAGACAGGGAGATGCTGCTGCTCAATTTTCTTTCAATTTCTCCACTGAATTATTCCTCAGCACAACTTATTATAGCATGCAATCCCTCTCTTTGCTGACCAGCATGGGTTTCAGCCATTTGATTTCCCATCAAGCACAATTTTTACTATTTTTTTTGCTATTACTTCCCTTCTCTCTTTTTTTTTGGTGTGTTTTGTGCATGTAGCACACAAGATTCTTACAAAATCATCAGGAGACTTTTTGAGTCCATTTCTGTACCTCATTTATTGGTACCTAGCAATATTTATTTAATGTTAATTTTGAATACATGTATTTTAGAGCCTGAGTTTTTGGCAGTTACTTTCCCCATCTGGGTCATCCACTTGTTGTTAATTTTTGGACAGCTGCTCTTCTATCACATTTTAAATATTGGTTTTGGTTAGGGATAGGCCAGCCAGTTTATTTTGAGTAAGAACAGATCAGAGCCATCATGCCTCACGCAGACTTGGAGAGGATCAGCCAAAATCATGGGAATAGGATAGATTTTTTTACCCTGAGGCTGAAGAGAAAGTTTCATTTCGGGGATTTGCTTTTTTTCCTCTTCAGATGTCAGGCAGGGAGATTGTTCATTTAACATGGCTGACATCTTTTTCCTGGCTGAAAGCAGACAGACAGCTCAATCTAATTGCACAGAGAGGTTAGCCTGCTTTTCCTTTTCAAGTAAAACAGGTTTATATGTTTCTGTGGGGCTGGGTGAACAAACAACAGGTGGATCTAAAAAAGCCCTCTGGAAAATCCCTACGGTTGATGCACTGGGAAATGACAGGGGTGTGTGTTAGAGCCACTCCCCTTGCTGAAGTAGCCTGTGTTCTGCTAATGCCCTCAGAGAGGAGGGAAGTGAAGGATGGGGACAGTTCTAGAGTGTAGCCTGTAGATAGAGAGTGGGTTCTGAAAGTTTAGGTAAACTGTGCAAAAGTCATGACTTTATGTGCTTGCCCATATTCAGCCTAAAATCTGTTTCACTGAAATGTTTAGGGCTCTGCAAAGAGCCCACTTTAAAAATAGACAGGCATTTGTATGCTTGTTATAAAGATCAGTGTGAACAGGGAGGTGGCCATCTAAAAATGGGACATCATGACTTTTTCACATAGTTACTAAACAAAAATGTGAGAGCACAGTGCAAGATGTTAAATTACGTGGTTGTTTTTGAGGATAGTTCCACTTAAAATATGCAATCTGTACCTCTCTACCTTACTGCCTGTACTAGATCTGCTACTGCTGTAATGGGACCAACCTCCGAAAAGTTCTGGAATTATGTTATTTATTTATTTATTTTATTATTTATTTCCTTTTAAATTTTTCAAGAGTAGCTTGCAATTGGATTCGATTTCATTCTCAGCCATTGATCTTCAAATCTACTGCAGCCTTTTGGAACTTGTGCTACTCAAGTAGTGGAAGGGCAGCCTTCCCCGGGGAGTCCACATTCAGGGCTGTAGGGTGAAGAGCAAAGGGTGAGGGAGCCTGCACCCCTGACCTGCTCCTTAGGCATCTGGGTAAAGAAAGAGTGTTGTCAATACTCTAGGGCAGCCAACTGGCCTCGTTTGTAGGTGAATGGAAATACCTCTTGGGAAATACCCAACCCAAACCAAATCAAACAATCCCTCTAGTCTAAAGATTTTATCCCTCTACAACAGGAAACTCATTTGGCAGCATTTGCTCTGACAGTGACTTATGCTGGTACACACTGAGAGATTCTTGGAGATGTCTCCTACTCCCTTGGAAATATAGTTGGAAAAATATCTGTATAAACAACGGCTGCTCCAAAACATGCCTCTTTGGTTGTACCATGATGCCCCAACTCAGCATATGTGCCTGTGTTCTGGAAAGGGATTCACACTATTATCAAAAACAGGGGCTAGGAATCCATAAATCTGGGCTGAGACCATGCCATGCCTGCTCCCTTCATCCACCATCTTCTGCTGTGTTGTCTACAGTGCCACATCCCTCTTGCCTGTCCCACAGGTTTTCCTCTGCCTGGAAGGAAAGAGGGTTGTCCTCCTTATACACCTCTGCCTAGCCTTCTGCCTGCACTGAGGGAGGTGGTACCTAGTAAGTTTGTTTAACAAGAACAGAAAACAGCATTTAATGAGCACTGAGACCAAAAGGCATCCCCATGTGGCCAGGGGGCTGGTCACTTCCAGTGAAACGCAGTATGATACCAACAGAGGGGCTGGTACCTGCTGCTGCTGCCTGGTCTTACTCCCCTGCTGGGTGCTGCCTACTCAACACCTATCTTTGTCATGCTTGTTTTCTCAAGGCTCTGATCCCTCTCAGAGGTTTTTCTCCTCATATTGACACAGCGAAGTACCACCCAGCGAAGTGGATCATCACAAAGGGTTTTCTGCAATAGATGAATTTCTGTATTATGAGAAAGAATCTCTCTGAAATAGCTAGGTCATCGACATTTTTGGTGTGCTGTGTGGTATATTTTTTTCTTTAATTAGTTTTAACTTTTCCTAACAGTTCTTTGGTATGCATAATTAAAGCTTACCATGAAAGCTGTAGTAATCTTTTGTGTTTCTCTGAAAGGAAAGGATCCTTGGAAGGATCCACCGTCCTGTGGTTCAGCACAGCCTATGCCTGGTTCCTCTCCCTCTGAGTCACAGGACACTAGGAAGGTCATGGGACTGCAGCACATACCAGTGGGTGGATTTGGGGTTTCTTTCATCATAACCTCAGATGATACCTCTTCTCCCTCAGTGACCTCCTGTGGATTTTTACAAAATCTAAGCCATATGCGGTGTTGGCATATAACCATCCAGTCGATATTTAGGTTCCCAGAAAGCATCCCTTCCATGCAGATGTCACAAAGTTCCGTACCCACAGATCAGTTTCCATAGTAACTAATGTGGTTCAACGAGAGGGGAAAATCAGAGGATTCTGAAAGGCAAAGACTAACACTGGAAGGGAGTAAGTGGAACAAACGGCATGTACAGCAGCTGGGACCACACCACTGTGATGTGCGTTTTAGGGTGACTTGCACGGTTCGTGAACCATTCCTTTCCTCATGAGACATGTGGTCATGCCAAAAGCTTGGCAGCGCAAAGTAAAACGGTACTTCACAGTATTGCACACGTACAAATCCCATGTCAGCTTATATTTATTCACACACTATGTGAGCACATGGAGGCAAGAGGAAAATGAATTTTTCTGCCTATTTCAAAGAAAATTGTCATACCAACATTTTACGACCTATGGAGAAGCAAACATGCATTCTTCCAATCCTCCTTCCTCATCCCTGTGGCAACAATGGAAGACGTCAAACAGTGGAAAAGAGTAGGACTCAGGCAGAATCAATTTTCAACTTCTTATTTGTTCCATGCTGTCATAAATGCCACCATCAGTGGGCATAAAATTGTGGTGCTACTAACATATTCTTATATATGCCGGTCAGAGTCACTACTACTGATCCATTTTTGCTTGAGCAGTGAGATATGATGAACTGAACAGAAGCGTATTTTCAACTTCAGCCATGTGGTAAAATTCAAGGAGCAAATATGGTGGTTAAAAATATATCTCAAATTAATTTATTATGTGAATCTAAAATCTTGTATATCACAGATTGTAAGGCATGATATATATTCCTCTTGAAAGCAAATGTTTGGAATGTTACTACTGTAAAAATAATCATTCAGAAGTCAGGAAAGATCAGTTCAAAATGCATAGGCAACTCTGCATTAGTACATTTGCACCAGTAAGTGTATGTGTTTAACTGACAGCATGCAAATTACAGTGCCTTGTTTTAGGACTAGGTAGAGGCAAAACCACATAAAACAAGGTCCATGTCATCCTAGTTTAGCTGGGTGAAGAAAGTTGTCTGAGTTAGTCTTCTTGGCTCCGTTTTTAATTAGTGGATAGTAACAGATGTCTCCTGTTGGTGACTCACCCCATCTATTTTAGAGGTTTGTGTTTCTGTTCCTTTACAAAGAGGGAAACTACTGAAGGGCTAAACAGCCAAAGGTTGCTGAGGTGAAGCCCGCCTAGAGGTGTACAGTCCTTGAAGGTCAGAGGGTAATAACTCTACAAGGGAAGGAAGTTTATCTTGCTAGTCCTTATCCCTAACCACGAAAAGGGCTAGGATCTGTTTGTTGTCCTTAAGGCATAGCATGGACTATATTCTTATACATTTAACCCTCCAGATCAAGGCTAATTTTACCCACTCTGACTATTAGAGATGGTCCTTGCCCCTGCTAAGCCTAGGCTCGTCCTGAGCAGTGTCTGGGACAGCAGCGGGAAGTGTCATGCTGAACTGTGTAACTTAACCACATTGATAGCTCGACAGTGTGGAAAAACCCCAGGAAAGGAGCCATGACACAGCATTGCTTACTAGTGGAGGTGTAGCTAGAGAGTCAAAACCAGGAACTCATTACATGGAAAGGCACAGTGATTGGTGTGACATTATACCTGTTAGAGAAATGACTAAGAAGTTTCTGTCAGCTGAGCAGTGCAAATGAAAGCTGTGACAGAATTAAAAAGGAAAATCCACACGGGTGGTAAAGATCTGGGGCACACAGTGAGCGTGGCTATTCTGGGCCTTGGTGAGGCTGATAGACAGACCCAGCACTTCCTGGCAATATGCTCAGGAGTGGAAGTGTGATGTTCAGTTCAGATACACAGCTACTCTTGCCTCCATAGCCAAAGCAGGTAGGCGTAGCCAAGCAGGGAACGTCACACAACCACAGCTTCCTGTCTGCGTGGTCCATCTCTTTCTGGAGCAACATTCAGCAAGAGGAATCAAAATCCCATAAAGGAAAAGCAAGGTGAGGAGAAGCCAAACACCCTGCAGGGCTACAGAAGAGAGAAGCACTTTACTAATGTTCTCTGTGCTCTTTTCCGTGCTGATTCGTGTTTCTGGGGTAAAAAGGTGAGCAACCAAAGGGGAGTTATAGTTTCTCAGCACCCTTGAGCTCTGCTGCACCAAACTGAAAAAAGAAAGATAGCTTCCAAGAGGTGAGTGCCCCAAAGAATGATAGGGGATGCTTGAGGAGGGGCAGCCAGCCATCACTATGTTTTGACAGCATGGAAAACCAGAATACAGCCCACAGAGCACTGAAGCCACTTGGGCTTTAATGCATTTTGCCCTGTGATAAAGAAATTACAAAGGTTACAGCTGAATATGGAAAATACGATTCATCCAGTCTCCAAGCACCAACCCCTCCATCCATCAAGTCTGAAGCATGCAGCAGAAGCTGAGGCGAGGCAGAGTCTTTCTCCCTTCTTCCTAAACACAGGTGGCAGAACTCTGCTTGTGCCAATAAGACATTCTGAGGTGTGGGGGTGACCGGAGGTGCTGCTGGTGCCAGTGAGCAGCTAGTCACACTGGGTGAGGTCCTCTATGCTGCTGATGCCACTGGCACCTCAGAAGACCATCAGTACCTCATTCTCCGCCTCTGTCTGGGTCTGTCATTGCTTGCCAGTGCCGTGGATACCTAACAGAGTGCCTCAACCCAGACTCATTGCTCCTCTTTGATGAAAATAAGTCGAGGCGTTCCATGTACTGAAGTGCTGACGTGAGCAGATGAAGCACAGTGAATTTGCAGGGGAAACTGTGATTTCCTTTATTCGTGTAAAAAAAGTAACATCCCGTATGCAAAGGTGCAAAGGTTTCCTGTAATAACATTGTTGTGGTTAAGCCTATATTCCAAGAGAGTAAACTGAAGTTCAATTTGCATCCTCAATATGCATAATTGAAAGTAGATATTATTTCATTAAAGGTGCAGGAGCCACTGCCAAAGTGTCTGTAACTCCATTTGTAGCCCAGGTATAGCGCTAGTTATGGATAGTGTAGGATACATAGCGACTGGTGTAGTGCTGAGCAAATGAGCAGTTCTTACTTTTAGCCACCACCACTTTCAATTCACAATAACCACATGAATTTGGAGACTGCAGCAAAAATACTATAGGGCTTTGCACTCCTCAGTGAAGTTAGAGAAAGCTTTGACACTCGAGTAAGAGAGACAGGTAAGAGCCAAGAAATTGTAGAAGCTTTCATATTTCGATTTTTTTATTTCATATTGAAATCATTACCTGATGTTGTTTTCATAGAAGCCTCAAGATCCATCAAGACCTCTGAGAAATTAAGTTTCTATTAAAACACCATGATTTCATGTGATGTCATAAGAAATATTGTTCAGGTGTGAGGGAACAGACAGCAGTTGGTGCAAATTGATGTTATACCTGCCTGTCAGCCAAGCGGTTTATGTGCCATTCATAGCCTTACCCAGCACAAGGTAGCATTGCTGTACCAACCTTCAGTGAGGGTGGATTAACTTAAGGTGGGATCATTGTGTGTTTGGACAACTCTTAACCTGTCCCCTCATCTCCAATATTACTATAGCAAAAACATATGGAAATATAAGATTCTTCTGCAATTTCCCTCTACTCTCACTTGAATTGTATACCTGTTTTCTGGGTCAATGGATCCACAACTGGGACAAGGCAGGGATCTTTGGGGCAATCCTGACCTCTCTTGATGCGACATCCAGTGAAGCCTGAACTGCTTCAGGGAACTATAAGATGTATGACTGTGTATGTCCTACTCTGCTTGCTTTGCTATGGGAAGTGGTAGCCAGGGAGAGAGAGGTGGTGATGAACAGATAACAGGTTGTTTGAGAAGTGCGTGTGCTCTATGAATATTGCACATAACAAATGCAGCATCCCTGGAGATCAGCAGCAGCTCCTAAAGCCACTGCTTCAGAATTCACACTGAACTGTGTGCCCATGCTCTGAGTTCCAGAAAAGTGAATGATACTGAAGAACTGGTCTGTCTTTAGAATACCAAAATCTCATTTCTAGCTATGCCTTAGCCTCTTTTATCCTTTTGGAAAATGGCTTAAAGGCAGAGTTTTCAGAATAGTGAATTGGAAACTTCCTTTGATGCAACTTCCATGAGTGGCTGTGATTACCTTCTAGAAGCCAGACCATGAGAAGGTATTTTAACGGGTGTTTGATGGCAGGATATGGGAGAATGTCCCAATATAGTCAAGACAATTCCTTAACATGGGTGACTCCCTTTTTGCTCTCCATGATCTGGTTTTCATCAGAAGAAATCCTTCACGTTGGAAGGATTGCTTGCTTCACTTTGCTCTCCATTACCTGGACCAACCCCATCTTAGCCTCTCAGTGATGAGGCTAAAATACATATTGAAGCTGGCAGAACAGCTCAACCATGAAGCGAACTTCTGCTAGGGCATTCAGGATTAGTTTAAGGAAAACTGCTCCTAAGAAAGTAGAGAGAGAGAGAGCCCTTGAGATACTGAGTATTTTAGTTACACAGTCTGGTTGGGGTGTTTAAATGCATGCAGGGATTAACACTTTAGCACTGTCCAACCAAACTCAAAATGTCAGCCTAATAAAGTTTGCAAAAGTGCATGCAAATATTGAAAGTGGAAGATTAAAGAGAGAATATTGGAAATAGAAACCTTGAATAAGTCAAATGGTTTTATAACTTGTTACTGTTATTTTGACTTTTCAGTATGTTTTCCTAAGTTTTATTATGAGGTAATATTATGCTTGGAAAGGAGGCATATGACCTGTGAGGTAGTGTTCAATGGGAAAGATTGCATAAGCAGTGAAGTGAGGAACCAGCTAGCTCCCTTTTGCACACTGTGAAGGATAAATTAAATTAACATTTATTATTCTGGTTTCCTATTTCATTTGGCTCTCTATGGCCCAGCACACAGACATGTGCAGAGAGCTCATGAGATTCTAAGTTTCTGCAGCTCTGAAAGGAGAATGCCCAAATCCTTTTTTTTTTTTAACCACACATGACTTCTTTCTTGCTTTACAAGAAATAAGACTGGGGATGCAGTCACTGACATTCTTGTCAAGCAAGACCACCAGATGAGCCTTTTAGCCTCTGAGCATGAATCTTTTCCTGTGTTTGGTCAAAGTACTACTATTGTTGTCCTTGCAAATAGTATCTCCTACTGAATGAGCTTTTTGGCTGTAGCTCTGCATCTGGTTTTCTTCATGGATGTGAGGCCCATTAGAAGATTTAGTGTTGTCTTCTCTTGGTGGCAGCATTTCAGGCAGTGCTTTCAGTGTTAGCTTGTTCTAGTAAGAGCAATCCTCAAGCCCCTACCTGTTGTGGGTTGGTATTCTCCATGGGCACTCAAACTAAGGGGTGTAATCCTTGAGCCTTTCTATTACCTTTCTTATGAAACAAAACTAAACCAAAAACTAAAATGGAACACTGCCCTCTAATCTTCCCTATTCCTCAGGCTCACATTGTAGGTTTGTTGTCTAGAAGTAGTTAATCATAACTATGGTATTCACTAAGGTATGTTCTTGGGATGGTAAGTCCCCCGCTGATGTTACTTACGATCAATTTGTTATAATCTTCATAGATGACTGAAGTTTTTATGTTTCTCCAATATTTTGTAGAGAGAGAAATGATGTTTTATTGTGCCTGATGTTTTCTTCTCCCATAGATGTCCTTATGCTGCATCTGTACTTTCACAGCCTGTTGTGCCCAATTTTATGTTAGATTCCTTACTGTTTGTGAGTAGCATTAATAATTTTCATTGTCCTTCTTTCTAATTTTACCAGGGCTGATAATCTGACTCCCACTGTTCCTCTATTTTAGTATATACATTTTTCTTGCACAGCTGTTAGAACAAAGAATATACCTTTGAGATGCCACCTTTCAAACCAAACTGGAAAATGGTCATCTGGCAGCTCCTTGTCCAGTCTGAATGGTAGCAGTGGATACAGTAATACCCAGTAGAGAGCTGATAAGGAAGTTTTTGTGCATAGCTGTATTTCTTAGAAACAAATGAATCAAAGAAGCTCAAGTTCTGTTTTTCTCTGCACTCGCCAAGAGAAAGATGTACTTTGTGGTGTATTCCTTCACCTTTTTACTCAAAATATTTGACAAAATTAGTTTGGTTTTAGATGGCAGACTGTTTATCTCCTTCAGATGCTGTAAAGATTAATCCCATTACCACCTTTCACAGAGCTCATTCCTCAACAGTACTTCTCATTTAAAGTCTGTAGATAACCTTGCACTGTTCTGTGTGAAAGCAGTAGTAAAAATTTCTTTTGATAGGAAAAATCGTATTGATTCAGACTTCACAGAAATGCAGATTAACAAAAGGTTCAATGGTGAGAGGTAATGGTTTTCATTAACAAACTTCTCAAGACTTTGCCCTCAACAGCTCATCTAAAATGGAAGTCTTTCAGATGAGTGACTAAGGTGTTGTGCTTCCTATCCTGTGCATCTCTTAAATGATTCAGTTAACCAGTTTTCCGGTTGTACATAAATAACGTACAATGAGAATGATGGTAGTGTTAGACACAGTCTTTGGAGAGATTGAGTTAGCTGCTACCATATTATTAGGGAACTTGGTTGACCAATTAAATTTTGATTTTCTTTTTGCTCTGCACTTATTAGGGCACTTGTTGCTTGCTTGTTGCCCCTAATACTTGTAAGATACAGTTGTGGGCCGGGATTGCATCCACTGACAGGGCAAGCAGGGAGTCCTGGGACATTGCTGTTAGTCTTCCTTGCTTGTGTCATCATTATTCCTGGCCTCGAGATGGGGAGTGTGCTCCCCCTGCCCTTGTCTCTGCAAATTTCTTGGTGATAGTCTAATAATTGTTTATCAGAGCCTCTCTTTTATCACAAGAGGTGTCTTTTTATATCTGATGTGTGACACCACGCTTTAGTGCCAGATTGACTTTTTCAAAATGAATATACAATTTTTAGTGCTTTATAACAGAATAAAGATTTGGTTTTATCAAGCCTTCCCCTCCCCACCTATTTTAAAGATTAATTATTAATTATTTGTGCCAGTGGTGTCACAGTTCCACGGCAGAGCCCATAAAAACAGGAGTATAAGAGGCGGGGAGACACATATGCACCATGGAGGTAAGGGTCTGCCAAAACGAGACAGGGCATGGTGGAGGTCCTCTGCAGCAAGGGTGTCTGGCTGCAATTGTGGGGTGAGGCAACATCCTGCCAGCGTGGCATGGTGGTAGGTCAAGTAATCATCTATTAAGAAGGAGTTGAAGGTTCCGTTTCACACAGGCTATGTTGCACAAGCATGGGGGACAGGATGGCACATGTCACTTTGTGTTGTCTCCAGAAACCCTTTACCCCTGTAGTTATGGAGTTGCAGTTTACAAATTGCCCTGTATCTGTGGAAAGTGATCTGGCCACTGAAAGTCTTAGAAAGACAACCACCTATCTCTGTGAGCAGAAGTCTCTTCTGTGTCTCATTTTAAATTGAGTACATTTGCATGTGTTTTGTTTTCCTTTGTTTTCTACTAAGAGCACATAAATGCATTGACAATGTGTAAGTGGAATCTAATTACAGGATCCTTACTCCATTCAGAACGTCCTGCAAATAAATTAACAAACTTCTTCGGGATTCTCTGGGGCAGAGAGACATTGTTAATATTACCCTTCTCAGAGATCTTGACCTTGTTTTGATGTGTTTTCCACATGAAGCATGGCAATATGCTTACAACCAATACACTTATTTCAGTTGGGAAAAAAATGGAGATAGGGAAGGAGGAATAGAAAGTGAGAGCCAAAATAATTCTTTATGAGGATACATGCTTTTTCCTTTATAATGTGGGGCATCTGCTTGGCTTGCCTGCATACCTGATCATTTGCAAACCGAGGGGGAACATTCCCTCTGCAGTTTCTGGGGCTCGGAAGGGTCTGCACCTCAACGCTATGTTAACTCCCAGTAAGTGAACATAAAAAGTTTTGAAAATGGTTTGCAAAAGTCCCCCTGAGAAGACTTACTGCTCAGAGGACCTCTTTAGCCATTTCAGATCTTTCCAAGGACTAAACGCTATCTATGCTTGCTGTTTCCAGTAAGGATGTCTTGTTACAACGGTGGCCAGCATGTACTACTGAAAGGGGCAGCAGTCTGGGGCCACATGAACCTCTTGGCTATTTTTATACTATGGAGACAGATCGTTCCCCTAAACAGCCCTACATTCTGGGGAAATCAAAGTGGTTTAGAGCTTCCTGTCCCAAAAGCCTCGGAACATCTTGAATGACTGAGAATTAGCTCTGTGATTTCTGAGTCTGTCTGTGCAGACTGGTATTAGTCTCCAAGAACTTTTCAAAAACATCCTTGGAAAACAGCAAGGAGAGGGTAATAAGGAGGCCAGTGCCAGCCCTTTAACATTCCCAAAATTCTACCCAGGGAAAAAAATGAAGCCAAAAACATTCAAACAATGCAGTCCTACATACAAATTTCAACAACTCAGCAGTACAGCATGCTAAATATTAATAGTGACTTGTTTAGTGTCCAAAAATTAATCATACGCCTCCATCCCAGCCCCAAGGAACATTCAGCCAAGTGACATGATCAAATTTCTTGTGTACAGTTGCAATCCTACTCCTTGACAACACTTGAAAACAATGAAAAGCTTCATCCACACAAATACCATGTGAGAGCGTGACCTCGCTTACAGTGCAATCAGACTTATCCACTGGGGAACTTGCATAAAGCAGATGTGGAAATCCCAGCCCAGAAAGGACCTGGGGCGCTGCTAAGGTCAGGTCCTTTTGCTTGCATGGAGCTGTGTCACGAATCTGATTGCAGTTCCATCTTCAAGTTAACTTGGAGGTTTTTCCTTCCTCCACAGCTTAAAATTTCTGTAAATGCAAAAGGGAAATGGATGCCAACAAAAGTATTACATAAACTGTGGAGTTGGAATGTAATAAATCTAGCTTCTGGGCTTACCAGAGTCTTCTAGAATATTCCTTTACAGAAAAAATTTGTATGAATTAGAAAAATGAATGAAGGCATCAACTACCTAGCCTGTTTCAGTTTTATGATTAAATTTGAGGATCATTCCTGTTGAGGTCTTCTGACAAATGTTCTGCCCTCCCCAGGTGTCACATGCATGCTGCCTAAAAGCTTTCCAAAGAACAGAATGCTGATGCCCATGTGCAAAATCTGCTGCAGATCTCGGGGTTAAAAGTACCTTGAAACGAAGGATAGGAGTAGGAGCATAAGCTGAACAAAACGTGTTCACATACTTAGAATATGTGTGGAAAGATGAATGGAGAAAGAATGAAGAGTGTGCGTAGATTTGGAGGATGTACAGCAGCCCAGCTTACAAATGGAGTCAGCTTCTGGATTCACCTTTCTGTATGTAACATTGAAATACACTCGACTTTATTGTAGTCTCCACAATTTCTTATGACACATTAGGTTGTTGTGAACAATAAATCGTAAGAGGATTTGAAAGGAAGTCCCTTCTTTGAAAAATTTACATTTTGAAGCACAGATTTTTTAACTTTTCTGCTCATGACCTTGTTCTTTCATGGCCTGAAGTGGCAGTGTCATTGGCATGAGTGCTTCCAAGCTCATGGCTCCAAGAGAGGGAACCGTTGACCTGGAAACACCGTCTGGCCAGTAGCTCTGAGGCAACCCTCTTGCTTATTATTTATTTGTATTACAGAGGGTCTAGAGAGAGATGCTGCAGGGTTGAGTCCCAGCAGGGTGTCTGGCAGTTGATGAAGGGAGTTGAAAGAGGGGAGGAAGCAGCAAGGTGGTTGCAGCAGACCAGTTGGTTCACCATCACAAGGCCTGGGGAGTAGGCAGTGTGGCAGAGGGGTTTGAGGGAACATCAGAGAGACAGTGCTGGGCCACTGATGGAGCTGTTGTGGGGACTTCCTTTCACAAGAGATGTATGGCAGGGCAGGAAACATTTATGTATTTGCTAGAAAATCTTTGCAATACCAGGGGAACTGTGTTATGACAGGAACTCCTACAAATGACCAACATATTACAGTTTGCTTAGTCTGTGCAAGACCTGGAAAAGAATTGGTGTTCTATCTTCCCTCCTCACCAACCCCCCCTCCCCCCCACCCCAGTCTCTTTCCATTTCAACAATGTCACAGCAAGGTTGTTTTCAATTACAAAGACGTGTCAGGAAGGTAATGAACATTACCAGAGACATTTTGGTAGAAAGCAGTCTTATACTACACAGAAAACACTCATAGTTCCAGATTGCTTCTCCAAAATTTGCTCTAGCACATTGCATGCTTTATACAACAAATGCTACTTTAAAATGAAAATTATTAGACCAAAATAAATCATAACAATCTTTTTCCAAGTATTTTTTCTTGGGCGGGGAGAGACTTATAGTAAGGAGATTAATGGTGGTTAGATGATGAAGATTAGATGATGAACTTAGTGGTTTAGATGATGAACTTAGTGGTATGGTTTAGATGGTATAGATGTTAGACTGATGTTGTATTGGTTGTTAGCCTAGGTAAAGGTTGGACTTGATGATCTCTACGGTCCTTTCCAACCTTATTAATTCTGTGTGTAATTCTGTGTGTAATGTTGGAAACAGTTTATGGTGTATACAAATTGAAAATGGATTCTCAAGTAGAGGTAGAAATGTGGGAAATGATTATGCTGAAAAAGGTGTAGGAGAAACAAGAGGCTTGGCCAAAGGTTGAATTGGACCTGAAACTGTAATATGAAGTAGCTTTAAAAAGCTGACCCTTACTTTCAGTTGCAGATGTGAAACCTAAAAAGCCTAACAGCATATCAAATTTCAGAAGGAAAAAAAATAATTTGCAGATATTTGAATAGTGTTGTCATTGCAAATGAAGAGAAATTCTTTGGCTATCCCTTAGCTGGGGAAAAAAAGTAAGAAAAAAGAAAGACTACATAGGGATAAGAAAGGTGATAGCTACAAAAAATATAAAATATATAAAGCTGAGTGTCATGAAGACTGTTTTGGCAGAAAGCTGTACAGGGATTGAGCAGAAACTGATTAGACCTTAGGTGGCTTCTGTAGTGGTGATGAGTTTATCTTTTTGTGTATGACATCTGACCAAGACGAAACATGCGGACACTTATGCGGAAACATGCATCGACATGGGCCAGGACTGTGAGATGAGCTGATCTCATATCACAGCTGCCAACTATAAAAATACCTTCCACTGTCTTGTTCATGCTTGATATACCATTTGATGCAAGAAAAGAAAAAAATGGTGAAAATTAAGTCAATAGGATGGGATAAAATAATGCCAGAAGGATGTCAAATGCTGGAACTAAGACTGAGTAAGGAGAAATAGCTGACAAAATATGTTGTTGACTACTGTGATAAGAAGTTCCCTGCACAGGATGTGCCACATGAAGATGTGCAAAATCATCAGGAACCATGATTCCTATACAGGAAACAAAACAGGAAATGTCATGAATCATTAGCAAGCAGGCACTGGACAGGTTACATGACTTGATCTAGAATGAAATTAATAATTTAGCAAGGTTGGAAAGAAGATACTTAAATAGTATCATAATATTATGACACAAGCTTTGGAAAGACGCACTGAAAATTGAGGCTGATCATCTCTGATCAGAAACAACATGCAAGAGAGAAAGAAGTTACACTGCCACAATGTGGGATGCCTCATTAAATAAACAGTCCCAGAGACTAATAATGAGTACATAGAAACATACAAAACGGCAAGCATGCTTGGAGACTTAGGAAGCTTCAGGAGTTGCCTGGCACACAGTTAGCAGTGACAATCTCTCTACAGGAAACTATTTCATCGGCATCCCATCTGTAATCTTCAACTAATTATCCACTGGTTTGCATCTCTGAGTTGTGTTATATCTCCTTGTGTAAACTTGTTACTAGCATTGTTTAGCGGAACTTGAATGCTGGAGATGAAGGCAGCATTGGGCTTTTGGTTAAGATACACCAACCCAGTAGTACTCATTTCAGAGGGTGAAAAAAAGGACCAGTGTGACAGAAATCCTACAGGCTGACATAAGTTTCCAGTTCCAATTAAAGCAACAGAAACTGATAAAAGTGAACAGGTGTTTTAAAATAAAGGGTCCGCATCTCTCCCTTTATCCTTTTTTTTCCAAACATCTCAATATCTCTGTTTTCATCTATAGCTGAATAGTCCTTATTTGGTGAATGCAGTATAATTCAGTTAGCTGTTGCTTTCATTGTGAGTCACCTTATAATAAAGTGCCTTAGCTGCTAGCTAGCTCTTTCCTTTATTATAGCAGTGACCTCTAGTGTACAGCTCTCAGGATCCAGACCTAGCATTTCCAGTTTACACAGCAAGGCCATTTTCCATCTCATGGGAAGGAAGTAGCCTTACAAAGTGACCTTTTTGTTTCTTTTGGATTGTTTTTAAAGAAAATAACAAAACTCCCTTGAGACTTTGATAGTCAATAAAGTCAAGCTATATCAGCATGTTGGATCTGTGGCTGCCCAGCCCTCATGCTCTAAAACATTTTCATTTTGGAGTGACTCAGGAAAAATTTTGTAGCCTGTAGCACTGCCTGCACTGTTATTTTATATTTTGATGAGGTACATTACCTGCACATGAATTTTCTTTGTTAGAAAGCTAAATGTCAGATTCATTTTAGTGCAGGATGTACTAATGGAGTTCCTAGTAAGTAAAGTCAGCTGGGATTTCTTGAGATGAAATGTGCTAATTATTTGTAAGATGAATTATGCTTAATTTGTTTCTGCTGTAGAAATTCCAGAGGAATCACTAGGACACACACTAATAATCTTCCTCTAGTTTTTAAGCTCTGTCTTTGATTGAGGCCAACAAAGGAAATTTCATCACTTGTATTCCTATTGGAATACTGTGCATTTTATTGTGTGGCGCTTCTTGACAGCACTTTCCCAGTCAGTGAGGATGGAGGCTGCTCTATTCCACTGCCACTGCCTGAAGGGAGGCCTCTCACACAAGCTGCCAGGGCAGAGGGGCAGGGTGACTTAGGGGGATCAGGGAGGCGGCTCTGAAGTATCACTCCATGGACCACTGAGGACTCACAGAGAACTGAATCTTTTACCCTCTCCCTGGATCACACAGAAGACCTACAGCCACCCCATCCTTATTTCCCTGGAGGCAAAATGAGATGGTGCTTGGAGAGGAGCTTGCCAGCAGCAAGTGATGGGCACCAGAGATCTCTCCAGGCCTCTCTCTCTTAGCCATAGAACTGTCCTGGGATTTACCCCTGAAAGAGGTGGTGGCTTCCATCATCCTAGATGTGATGGCACAGTACAACTTCTGGTGATCTGGCAGCCCAGGCCATCTCTCAACTCCTACAACCAAATTTTCATATTCAAGGGCTGTTGATAATTACCAATACTAATTTAACTTAAGGACATAAATGACCATGTCAGGAAAACAACTCTTCCTGAAAGCACAATTGTATATCAATCTGTCCATCTTGACAGGCATTTCCATTCAGTAGTCACTGATGTTTCAATATAATTGATAAAAAGAAACTGTAATCCAAGTAATGAGGCAGAGAATGGTGGCTGGCTGGCAGGGTCTATGCACTGTCATAAATAATACAGTCTCACCTGTAAATTGCTTTCTAGATGGTGAAGTTACAGAAATCATGGAGGAAGGGGTTAGGAGCTTTCAGGGAAGTGAAGAAAACACATTTTGATACAGTCGGATTCCTGCTGCAAAACATCCAGCCTTACTGCTGAAGTGTTCCAAAAATAGACAAGCTTGCTCATTAGCCTTGTGAGCGTTTAAATAGGAGAGGGATCGTTACCCAAATTATATCCCTTGAAAGGGACTTTCACACTGGGGTAAACTTAAAAAAGAACATTTACGCAAAGAGCAATTTTTTTTGCCTGCAATCTTCTGTATTCCCCTAAGTCTCATTGGAATAAAAAACTTCCTCCCTCTTCAGCCTGATTCTCTTTTTTTTTCTTAATCCAGCTGTGAAATCATAAAGCTCAGTGTTTATGACAATAGTTTGCTACCATGGAAACAGCTATGTCGTCACAAATTTAGTCTTATGATATGACCTCCCTGACTGCAGGAACAAGTCAAAAAGGAAGATATGTTAGAAACGAGACCTTTTTTAACAAGAAATGTCTATTTTAAATCCTTTGGCATACTACACTCAGCAGCTCTTTAATAAGAGGACCTTTGATACAAACTGTGTACCTTGTTACATACTGCTTTATTATGCCATTTGAATTTCTTTGAATGTGAGATGTCCTTTTATTGCTGAACATTTTGAATTCCCAGTGTCCTAACACAACACTGTGATGATTTCTACAACTTCAGATCATTGCCCTTCTGAGCAGTTTACTGTACCCTGTGGTTTTGCTTGTTTTCTTCTTTTCAAACAGACAAAAATTTTAAAGGAAAAGAAAAATCCATTATTATACAGATGTTGGAGGGAATCTATTGAGAGTCTGGGACACCTCCTGCCACCACATTGTATGTGAAGTTCTCTCATTATTACTGTACAAAGGAAGAGTTTCGTGCATTGGTATAGACAGGTATTTTAAATCTGATGGGCATCTGTCATGCCTTGCCATAGTATCTTCCATCTCCAAGTGAGATAACCCAGCTATGTACACATGCACAGTGTTTTCTAATATGGAAGATGCTGTCCAAACTAAACAGCAAAGTGCCTGACGAAAGAGCAGCATGACCCTCAGTGCACAGCAGATATAAAATTTGGCGGCTGAAGATGTAAACAATCTAGTCCTCCTGTGTCCTTGCTCACTGAGCCTGTAAGATGTTTCCCCCTAGACCTCTTGCTTTAATGAGTGAACCCACGTGCTTTTGTCATGCAAACCCAGAAGCTTCGGGGAGCTGTAGAGCATCTCAGGGCTCCAAGGGGCTTCCTGTTCCCCAGCCTCTGCAGAAGAGAGCTGTGGGAAAAGGCTACTGCATAGCATAAACCTCACCTTGATTAATAAAATAAATCTTTCAGAACATCCACAGTAAACACCTGGGAGAAAAATTAAGCCCTGAAGGTAGGAAAAGGGCTACAAATTTCTCCTCAGCATTTCAAAACAACAACTCACCATTTCTGCAAGAGACAGTGTCCAGCTCCCACACAGGGCAGAGGGACACACTGAAGAGTCATGCTGTGGGAAGGTCCCTCTGCACCTTTCTGTGTTGGCTGGTGTGTTACTTTGGATATTCATACAAAATAAATTTGCATAACTTTCAGCATAATACTTTTGATATAAACTAAGAAAAAATTAAAGCTTCTGTAAGCAAGATGAGTAACATTTTAAAGTGCCTATTGATGCCTTGAAGTTTTTCTCTCATATTTCTGGGGTTTCTAACTTGGCTGTATGATTCACTTACAAGCTTTCTTGTAAGGCCTTTCCCATGAATTTTGAAGCTATATTTAACATTTCCTCCTAGATAAACAAGGTAGCAAGACAAAACAGAAGGCCTAGGGATCCTGAAGAAGCTCCAGGGGAGGCCAGACCCAGGGGAGGGCACAGGGGTTAGACGAACTCTGGTTGGATATATTGAGGGGTGTAAATTTTGATGAATATTATAAATATATTTTTCCTCTCTTTGGAGCTGTAAACTCCCTTAAAGAACTGCACATTTTCTTTACCTCTATTGATTTTGTTTGGAAGAGTTTTTTTCTCTGATTTTAGGCATCACTATAGTTGTAAGTAAGCAAATCGTGCAGAAGATAGATGTGTTGAAAAGCCTCATTAAAATAATTACACAGAATGAAATGTGGGAAGTGTCATCACAGGGGCAATGGGGCAAGGCTCCAGTGAGTAGAAAGGGGAGGGAGATTGGAGTGAGTGTTGATCTGTTAGAGGGAAGGAGGGCTCTGCAGAGAGACCTTGACAGGCTGGATAGATGGGCTGAATCCAGTAGCGTGAGGTTTAATAAATCCAAGTGCCGGGTTTTGCACTTTGGCCACAACAACCCCATGCAGAGTTATGGGCTGGGGTCGGTGTGGCTGGAGGATGCCC
>VXBA01001896.1:0-204231 GCA_013399895.1 Serilophus lunatus | reverse complement strand
CAGGGGTGACCTTGTTGCTGTCTGTAACTACCTGAAAGGAGGTTGTAGTCAAGCGGGGGTCGGTCTCTTCTCTCAGGCTCCCAGTGACAGGACGAGAGGACACAGTCTTAGGCTGCATCAGGGGAGGTTTAGGTTGGATATCAGGAGAAATTTTTTCATCATGAGAGTGATTTCCCACTGGAATGGGCTTCCCAGGGAGGTGGTGGAGTCACCGTCCCTGGATGTGTTTAAGGATAGGTTGGATGATGAACTTAGTGACATGGTTTAGATGGTTTAGATGGTTTAATTGGTTTAGATGCTTTAGGTGTTAGACTGGTGTTGGATAGGTTGTTAACCTAGGTAAAGGTTGGACTTGATGATCTCCATGGTCTTTTCCAACCTTGTTAATTCTGTGTAATTCTGTGTAATTCAAGTATCTTGCTAGCACAAGCCGGGGCACCAACACCCTGCATCTGCAGGAGCCATCAGGGCTGCACTGCTATATGTAACTAGGGTGGGTGTGCTCCACTCTCACCAGCTTGAGCCAGGATCACAGACCTGCCTGGACTACACAGCATGTTCTATCTATTTCCATCAATTATGGAAATTCTGCATAGTTTCTTAAAGACATACAATTTTATGCTTGTTTTCTTCCCTTGTCCTCTGCTTGCCATTTTGTCCTCAATAAATGGATATGGCAGTGGTCTGTGCACTGATCTCTTTGGATATCTTCCCATCCGTCATGAACACACTCAGTTTCACCTCCTTCGATTGTCCAGATCATTGAACTATTTCTTTCTTTGAATTTCCTTCTTTTTTTTTTTTTTGTCAGTTGTGACAGAAGTGCGCCTCCAAATGCTGTGTTTGTAACAAGACCTACCTGTGGCATTCTAGTTTAGGGAAAGCCTCCACAATGTTCCTGCTTGGGATACACTGGCATTTGTGGCAATGCCTTCTCTACAGCTCAGGATCTGCTCTCTTTCTAGGCTGTGCTGTGCTGTGCTCTGCAAAAGCGATGTCCCTACTCTCTGTGTTTATGTAACTGATGTTTCCCTTAGATAGGAAGCATTTCCCTTAGGTAGGAAGCATTTCACTTTTGTTGTTTTCAATCTCAGTTTGGCTGCACTTTATTTCTGCAACTTACCTAGCTCACACTGTGTTTTAAGTCTCTTCTTCAAATTGTATCTTGACGATGAACATTGTCCTCTCTGTTTGGGGGTTGCAAGAGGAACATTCACCTCAAGGAGGGCTCTTAGCCCTAAATAACCCTCATGTGTCAGACTGCCCTAGTGTCTTCTGTGCTTAAGTACTACAGAGACACTAGAGTATTCCCACACTGCTCCTTTAGCCTCCACCCATTTTGGAGTGCCTTGTCAGCTGCTGGGGCCTCCTTTTAACATGTTGCTTTTTTCCCCTCCGGAGCTAAGCAAAGCATGAAGGGCTCAGTCCTTTTGTTTGCTGGCTGTGGCTTTCGAAATGCAGATGTACAGTAAATGACAAGCCTGGCTAGTGGTGTTGAAAGGAAGCAGTGATGGGAAGCATTTCAGTTTAAGGAAAAATAGTGTGGGTGTGGCACAGCACTGAAAGAAAATTGGATAGAAAATGAAATTAGGGAGTGAAAATCTATTTTTAACTGGGCTTTGAAAATCTGGCTGGGGCCAGGCCCTGTCTGAAATGATGTAGAGTCATAACTATTTCCTAGGGCTTGCATTTTCCATAAGGGAGAACATCTGATAGCAGGGCAAGAGGTTTTTTCTTTCTGAGTACACCCACTGAAAGCCTTATCATTCTTACTGGAGAAAACAGAGGACACTTGCTACCCTGCACACAGCACAGATGTCTGGCTATTCTCCATGCTTGGTGAGATCTTCTGGGCATGCAGGGAAAATAAGAACTCAGATGGTGAGAGATGCATCCCTTTGCAGTAGAGAAGTGACAGCATCTCACCCAGGCAGACATTATACTTGATGAAGAACTGCCAGGAGAGAGATATGTAGAGAGAGGTGATGTATGTAATTACTGTATTCATTGAGTTTATAACAGAAATACACATTTTTGTTTCTATAATCAGGGCTCTCTGGGCTTTGTGAGGTTGCTCACAGGAGGGAAAGATGCACTACGCTAAAAGCTGATCTCTGTGCAGTTCCAAGGTGGGCTTCCCTGGGAGCTGAGAGAGGTATTGGGGGTGCCTGTGCTGCTTGCATGGGACCAAACACCACTGGTGCTCACTGCTGCCCTGGGCACTCCATGCTCCCCTTCCAGCTGAAGGATAGGAGTAGATGCTTCTTATATGTGAGTCATCTGACGTGCTTAGATACCTGCTTTCTGAAAAGGTGAATTCCACCCCAGAAAGACTTCTTTTCCACTGAGGACACGGGGAGGATTGATATCCTAGATATGCATTTGTAGCAGACATCTGCCTTGTTTGCAAATGAAGATCTGCAAAAGAATCCCCAAAAAACTACAGACAGCTGCATCTGGTCTGACAAATTACAGTCCCAAGCCTTCCCAGTGGAGGAGCCAAGCCCCAGCAGAAAGGATCAAAGGTGGTCACTGTGTTGGTACATGCAGATAAAACCCCACAGCAGGGTCAGGGGAAATGGTTCAGCAGCAGCTCCTGTGGGTCATCACCGCTCTGCAGGCAGCAGCAGAGCATTTAGCTGCAAACCAACTCTCCCCAGTTCTGGGCACTTAGCAGCTGTGCAGTGGTGCTGAAAGCATCACTGAGTCTTCGAGGAATTTTGCTTCCAGGCCTTAGGGGAGTGGCTGGTGCACTCAGCTGCGTGCTGGTGAGCTTCCTGCAGGGAGCTGGTTGTCAAAGGCTGTGCCGAAATGGCTCATGCTATTCCCAGTCATCAGGTGGTCCTCCAAAATGCAACAAACCTCACCCTGCAGTGCTTCAGGGGCCATTTCCACTGAAGCACAGTTTTCGAGCCCTCTTTCTGACCTGGCTGCTGACACTACAGGTGCCTGCACCCAGGTGATGGACACCCAGCACCGCTACTGCCTCTCTGAGAGGAACCTGGCCGACTGAAGGAACAGTTTCAAGAGCTCCTTTTAAGCAGTCTCCTCGTAGGGATGTCAAGGGCAGATGGTGACATCCCTGGGGCCAGGTTCTGGTTTCCCTCTGCACGGCCTCAGCAAGAAAAACCGATGGTAGGTGGAGGCAGATGCTGGTGCCAACCTTGGGAGACCTGGGTTGCTCTAACCAGCCCAGAGGGGGTTTGTAGAGCCCTGAGACCACTTGCTATTTTGACGAGGTCATGAGAGGAGTTTGGCCTACAGTGAAAGAAATGAAAAGGTGGTCCAAAAACTGGGTGTTGAGGATGGCCAGACAAGAACAGCAGCCTCCACTTTCCATGCAGGTTAATAAATACAACATTTTCAGTCTGGACTGAGAAACTTCACATAGAAAAGTGGCAACCCTCCTGATAGCCATTGGCACTTTCTGCCTCTGGACTGGTGAATTTGGCCTTGAAACTGCAGAGGGGGACCCAGTAACCAGCTGGTATAATGATTCTGTGCATTTGGGACAGCAGCTGGTATGGTTAACCTCCTTTTGAAACACATCTTTTACTGCTAACAGCTAGTTTTTATCAGTTCATGAAAAGCATCACACTGAAACCTGCTTCCTTCCCTCTGCACGTACTGGATCCAACAAGAGAACAAACAGCAGAAAAACCACATTGCTTATAGTCCAAGGTAAATTCAGGTGGGAGAAGGGGCCTCTCAAGTTGAAGTATATTCCTTATCACCACAAGCCTGAAGGTCTGAAATCACTCAGGTTCAGGAGGGAAGCATTGCCCTTTTGGCTGCTGCTGTATAAAATGTTCTCCATTTGGGAAGGAGTGTGGTCCTGACAGGGTCATACTAAAGCCAGTGTGCACATACTGTCATTGACCTGAGTGCCAGATGCCTCTCAGCTGAGGGCTAATACAGAGCTCTTCTTTTAACTTCACCTTCATCTTATTTATGAGAGGAGAATCATGTCCTTGCTTATCAGCTGCTGGCTGGTAAAATGAAGCTTTTCAGGCCTTTTAGCAGAGCAGTTTCAGTATGTGTGCATGCAGCCCATCCACTGTGCTCCTTACAGCTCGGCCAGAACAGCTTTGCAGATAGTGCTGCAATAATGCCCCAGCTCTGGCTGGAGAAGCTGCCAGTGCAGCATCAGGATTTGGTGGTACATTTTTGAAAGCTGGGCTTTTGGGCCTAATTTTTGAATTTTAAAGTTAGCATAAGCAATTCTGTCCCTCTGCTAAAGCTCGAGGTCAGCCTGGAAAATTTCTGTCTGAAGAACAGCAAAAGCAAAAGAAAACAGTATCTTGGTTTCTCAAAATATGGTTAGAACTTTCTCAAAATATATCTGTAGCTTCGCACAAGCTAAAGTAGCTTAAATTTCTCACACAATTGCAAGAGATTTTCTTCTATTAAGCAGGTAGTATTTTGCAGAGCCTTTCTCATGCTTTCCTGATCAACAGCTTTGTCCAGTATCAAAATAATAGTTTCTCGAAGACAGATGAGTTAATGCTTCATCTCATCCAATAAAATAGTTAAAAACAATTGTGTGAACCAATAAAGACGTAACACTCTAGTTTCTAAAAAGCATAAAAAGCTGTAACTTTTCTCATTAAATGGCTTCTTGGAGGAAACCGTGTCTCGTGTAGTTGCTAAGATCGCTGGCCCGTACGACGACGTCAGGAGACCTTCAACTAAGAAATACCAGAGTGTCTAAAAGCCATTAAGGTGGATAATTTTGAAGCATCAGGCTGTAGAATTGGAATACCCTTTAGTCTCCAAAGAATTGTTTATCCTCAAAGACATTTTTCCTAAGCAAATATTCAATTAAGCCATAAGGGAATTCTTTTAAAGTCACGTATGGGCATCAGTGGAGGCAGACACTGCAGCTATGGGAAGGGGCTACTGCCTGGCTTTCTACAAAAGGCAAGCTAGTGGAGGGAGCTGCTGTCACCAAGAGCCACCACCAACCAGGCTTCAGGTCCCCCAGGTCAGCTTGGTTTGTAGACTGGTTGAACGCACCTTTCCAGTCACACTGCAGTGATAGTGGTGTACGGGAGGCAGGAAATGTTGGGAGGATTTGTCTCATCAGAAATAGTTTCTTGAGGGGAAAAGAGAAGATGGAGATGCGCTGTAGGACTTCATAATTTAAAATTGGATTTTCCCTTAGGTCTGACTAAAAATAAATTAGCTAATAGTATATTCAATTAATTCTGCCAAATTTGAGCAATTCTTTTAATTAGGAGGGAAGAGCTTAATCTCACAGAAAACAGACAATTTCCAAAGGCTGGCACAAGAGTATGCCACCAGAGTATGTACCTCTGAATTGCTGTTAGCTGAGGAACATGTACTTATACAGAAAATATAATTACATGCAAGTAGTGGAAACAGCGGTACAAAGTGAGCTATTTAACCTTGAGGAAGTGGCATGTGCTGTCAGGTGGACAGGTATTGTGGAGCTTTTCATTTCTTTTAGTGAGAGAGAGGTAAACTAGTGCATTATGATAAAATCAGAATTTAATTTTATTGCTAAGTCTGGGCACATTAATCGAGTGTCCTTAGACACATACTGGTGTATGGAAGAGGGACTGCAGCTTTCCTGGTCGTGTTTCTGAAAAGCACATTTCTCTGCACCTTAGCAAATGCTGCAAGAACTTTATTTATTAAACGTGGAGGAAAGCAGAATGGGAGAGACCTGGTGTGATCATGACTTTATCGAGATAACAGGGCAACAGCACTCATTGCAGATGAAGATTTCACGGCACATAAAGGCATTGGGATGTTTGTACCTTTTGCCTTCCTCTCAGCACACCCTAGCATGAAAGGCCTTTTGGTGGAAGGCACACAAGTTCCACATCTGTAAAAATGTCTAGGATGGGTCACTTTTAATGCCTTGTTCCATATATTTTAATGCTTGGTACATGCTCAGACTTTGGAAATTAGAGTATTTAATTCTGATTTTTAGCTACCCCTTTCTGTTGTCTTACTGACAGCCCAAACGGGAAAAAATACAAAGTAATAAAATGTTTTGCTGCTTCCCATTTCTTATTAAGGTAAATCTTAACCCATTGGCAGTAAGCCATGTAATTTTACTATTTGACCATGTTAACAGAACTCTGTGTGGGATTGCAAATGAGAAAATTCGACAGAACTCTTTTTACCTATTTTACAGACTCATTTTTCATGAACTATGCATTTATTTCCATTTTCTCTCTGTTCAGTTGCAGAGTAAAAGAAGCCAATTTAATACTTCATTCTCTCTCCTGTTATTAGAGAATCTGAACTAGGGAATATACTGAAGACACAAGTGAAAGTTTCCCAGCTGAATCTAGATGGATGGACAGAAAACTGCTTCTTTCTGAGTGCTCCTTGACATAGTCTATCCTGAAATACTAAGAATATAAATACTCTAAGTACTTCAGGTACAACACTAGTTCAGGAAAAAAAAAAAGGCAAGACAAGAACCAAAAAAAGCTTCTCCAAACCCACAAACAAACAACAAAAAACCAGAAACCAAACCAAGAAAATGAGGGAGAAAAAAGGAAACAGAAAAGAAAAAGTTGAAAAGGAAATCCAGTACTCAGCTCTCCAAGAGTTCCCATAAAACCAGAAAGAATTTCTGGGTATTTTGAAATCACCTTTCTCCACAGGCTTACATGACAAATCATGTGTGATGACAAGTCCAGAAAATCATCAGGAGTCTTGTGATCTTTGGTGTTTTTTCCTTACAGTCTCAGTTTGTGTGACTAAACAATTCCTTGACAAACTTGGCTTTCAGTTTTGGAAAAGGTTTGTAGCTGTTTGGCTGCAGAGCTGACCTCAGGGACCAGAAGTCTAGAGACTGAGTAAACAGGAAAATAATAAAAAATGTTCATTTTTTAAAATCATGTGCTTTTCAAATCAACTTTATTGAGATTTGTGGCATGATTGTTGAGTGTGTTCATTTAGCAGTACCAATTCTCATTTGGGAGGATGTGCTCTTTCTTCCCTGCATGTCAACATGGGATTGCTCCATATGCTGGGGACAATTATGGAGACTCAGTTGATGCTCCAAGGAATTTTGTCCTTGTGGCCCAAAGCTTTAGGTTTTCCAGGCAAACTATGGAGTTTTGTTGTGCTTTTGTGGCAGAGAGCTGGTGTCCTGCAACCCCAGATGAAAATGTGGGTGGAGGCATCTAATCCATCTGTTGCCCCTTCATTTTGAAGAGAGATCATGCCCAGTGTTGTCATAGAGTGCAATTTGGACAGTTTTTCAAATTAAAGAAATTTGGCTTTTTTACTGTGTATTTTCCTGCAACATTGTGCTGTTTGATTTGATTCCTGACAAGCAGACACATTTTCCATCCTGCCCTTGCTGATAGGGATGACAGAGGGCCCTCTCCAAAAAACTTGGATAACCAGGAACAAATGCCAGAGCCATCTCAGAGCTAAGAGAAATCTGGGAGTCTGAGTTTTCCTGGGACTATGCTGGGCACTCCTCAGGGGGCATATGTGGAGGAGAGCCCTGTTTGTTCTACTTGGTGCAGGAGAGGGTAATACTGCTGGTTGTACAGATCCAATAAAGACAGGGCATAGTCTTTATCTGCTGCACTAAGTTTGAACATACACTTGATGAAAGAAATTGTATTTATGGGGCTCTTCAGCATTTATAAAATCTGATATAAAAGTAAGTGCTAAGGAAAAAAAGGCAGAAAACTAGGATATGTATTATATGTGTACCATGACATATCTTCTAAGACTCAAAACTTTTTTCTTTCAAAACCACAGCAATGGTCACTGTAGAGATTCCCCTGTAGATTCAGTAGTACATTACAGCTGTGTTTAAATCAAATGTGTTTCTATTCTTAGCCAAATTAACACATCATTGTCTAAATCTTTTCCCAGGTCTAAATCTTTTCCCACTGGTCAGTTGAAGAGCCTGTTTTACTAACTTATTTCCACTCTCAGAAGCATCCGTTCATTATTAATGTTTCTTGGCTCACAACAAATTTTGCTTATGCCTTCCTCTTTACTTACGTAGCTTTGAAAATGTCTCTGGGGCAAATACCACAATAATTCCCTGCTTCCCTCTGACAGTACAAAGTAAGCTGCTAAATCAAAGGTAGCGTGTACTCCTCTTCTATAAATTGTCCTGGTTGCCTGCTTCAAACTGGCAGTTGCCTGAAGCCCTGGCTTGTGTCACAGGCACCCCTCCGTGTTGACACTCCACCACCGCCTGCTCGTCCTAGACCTGTCTCACCTCTACCCTGGCCCTGCAGCTCCATGCCTTTTCCTAATGTGAGGCATGAGTAGCACAGCTATAGGCTGGCTGGAGATGGGCAGAGAAAGGACAGCCCATTGCCTGGCAGTAATACTCTGAGCTGGCACACTCCCAACCATTACCCTTGTAAAAAGCACATTTTCGCCCTCCATGCTTCACAGTGTGAATCGACAGTTGCTTAGGCAGTAGCTAAATAGATTTTCCCTGGGAACAAAGTGCTCAACAAGGAGTGCTCACAGGGAGTGCAGGAGTCTACCATCCATGTCAGCCATCCTATCTTTCTTCATTAGGCAAGACAAGCAGTGGTCTGCCTGCAAAAACTACTGCAAACCTTCCTGGCCAACCCATGTTAATACTGTCTGTGCAATGCCTCATGGTGCAACGGAAAAAATGTCCCTCTAGGCGTTTTGGCTACTGAGATACAAGGCTTCAGTATGGGAATGTGGGAAGGGAGTGTTTATCCAAGTGCCCCAGTGCTGCATTTTCCTCTCCTACCTGCTGGTCTTCAATATGCAGCACCATACAGAATAGTCACGCTTGGGAAAGTCTCTTTGCAAGAGCTCCCACTTATGACCCAAATTCTCAGTCCCCATTAGGTGACACTGGAGCTATTATTGGTGTAAAAAGAAATCTTCAGAACCTCTCAGAGCTGTAGCCATCCAAGAATATTACAACAAAACCACTTTCACATTTTCTGTGAATTTTTTCCTGATTATCAGAATTTAGTCTCCTCCACAGTCCTCTTTTTGACATTGTCAAAATGCCATTAATAACGCATGAGGTGAGAAATGTTGGATCTGCTGGACTTGTTGTTGGATGTAGGGCAATTACTCTCTCCTGTCTCACACCAGATATCCCATCTTCTGCTGAAATAAGGATTTCTTCAATGTGTAATACCTTGGCGGGACACAAAGGGGACTGTGAAACATGCACTCTTCCCCTGGTACTAAATTCAGCCCCAACTCCCCTCCTGCCCCACAGTGAAGGATAACCACCTTCACTGTGTGCTGCCACCCACACTTAAATCGGACAAAATAGGCAGCCTCAGGAACGTGTGCTTTTAGTCATGGGCGAGTCTCACCAAGGTAGCCTCCTACAAGTGCCGGGACAAAACCAGGAGACAGTGAAACTGACAGTCAGTTCAAAGGCCTGATCTCCAAGTAGTAATGGCCAGTGGAGAGACACCCCTTGCTGCTGCTGGGTGTGCATGCATCTGTGTTGGATTAGTTCATTGCCTTTCCCTCTTCTCTTATACTAACCCATTTGCTAGACCACAAAACCCCCCATGAAACAAAAAGAAATAATATCCAGAGACAAGAGGAAAAAAATATTTTTTCTTTCCTTCTCCAATTTCAAGGAAGACTGGTTTACCTAAACAACAGTAATTCTGAAAAATCCCAACCCAGGAAGAAGTGACCACCTCCTATGCTGAGGGTCACTGGAGTGATGATGGGAACAGAGACAGTCAGGTCATCCCACAGGGTACTTCTGCTTTGGGCTGCTGGGTAACAGCTATCCTTGTCTGGGGGTAGCAGTTGAGTCTGTAGAAAAACTGGTAGAAGCTTTGGTTCTGTTATGGTTTTTCCGAAAAATGCCAGGTAGCTTTGACCCCAAATGTCTGAATCATTGGCAGTGAGTTTCCCTGATGCAAGAACATGGACTGTCAACAACAGCATTTCACTAGAGGGCTTCAAAATTATTGATGTGTCCTAAGAAAAATCCAAATCGTGATTTGTCCTAAAACAAAGACAATATAACCCAGACATGTTCCTATACATCCTTCTCACCCCACACCAGAGGGAGTCACTTGTCCAGTTCAGTGTTGTTCCCTGGTACTCACACTGGCGAGAGCTCACTCGGTCAGAGATCATATGTGAACCAAAGCACGAAAAGAAGGTAAAAAGCCTGATGGAGAAAAGGAGAAGGCAAATACAGAAGAAGATACAACAAGTCCTGTAGCCTTCTCAAGAGAAGATGAATGTGAGAGTCCCTTACAGCCTACAAATGAATGCCCAGAATACATTTACAGAAGACTCAATATGTCATTATTGAAAAGCAGCGAGATAGTCAATTGTTTGAACTTCGAATTCTGGCAGGCTAGAGACATGCATTGGACTTGTTTACACAGAAGAAGAGGTCTCCTCAAATGCAGACTGGATAGCCTTGCAGACAGAAATGCTCTAGGTCAATAGGAAGCTTCTGCACTCAGTTCTGGGGCTATCTGGCTCAAAATAAAGCTCTGTGAGGGTGAGGTTGAATATAAGGATGTAGGGATCTCAGAGATTTTAGATTATGGGTCAAGCATCAGGACATAAGGAGGGATTTCCTTTTTTACTTCCCTATGTTCATCACTGCACAGCTGGACACATACAGTATGAGAAACATGATGGAGCTGGAAATGTTTGTATCCTTCTGGATTGTCAAGTCTTGATGGGACTCAATTAGTCTGAGTGTTTAAGAACACCTCCTGCATTTCTCTCCCATAGGGACAGAAGTTACCGGTCATAAATGGCTTTCAATGCTGCAGAGTGCCTCAGCTTCAATTTTGTCCAATCAAGATTAACTCCTTTGCTACTCTTAGTAGTTTTCTCCAATTTTCTGTGCTTATCAGGCCAGGCTTCAGCCCTACAAACAGTTAGGAACAAACTGTCACGCACATCAAACAGCCCCTCTGTGCAACTGCACTGGTCTGATGAAAGTCTTTGAAGAACTGAGGCCCGGGGTCCTGAAGGGAAGACACTCTGAGCTTGTAATTCCAGTCTAACATTAGGCAGTCCTATGGCATGATGAATATACTAACAACTGGGGTTCTGCACTGTTTATATTTTGCATTGTGTGTGTTTTTCTAAACATTTTAAAGCAGTACTGATATTTAGAACTGCAAAAGCTGTTTACTTTTTGAGTGCAGTAATTTATCCTGACGGAACAAAGGGAATGAAGGAGAAAAAAGGCAGGTAGTTTCCATCGCAGTGATCACAAGTGTTGACAGACATCTGCAGAAGGCAAGGGGAGAATTGAAGCACTGCTGTGCCAAGAGCTGCTCCAGCCACCAGTAGCGATGCGGCTGTGACCTCATTGCTGAGGACCTGCACTGATTTCCCAAAAGGCTTACACAAGTCTCTGGTCCTATTGGGCCTCTCATGCCACTGGCTTCCTCCTTTTCTTGTGTGACTAGTGATTGTAGGTCTCAGGTTGATGTTTTAAGAGAGAGGGACAAGCCCTGTTTGTTTGTATTGGGTTTCTGTGTCCAGGTTTTGTTGGGTGGGGCTGTAAGGGTGACTTCTTCAAGAAGTGCCAGAAGCTTCTCTCATGTCTGGCAGACCCAATGGGGCCACTAGCAGGCCAGTCAGGAGTCATAGTAACAGCTCTGAGACAACCTATTTAAGAAGGAAGAAAAAGAGGTTTGTGTGCAGATGAAGGTGGCAGCCAGAGAAGAGTGAGAACATGTGAACAACAATGCAGACACCAGTGGAGATGGAGGGGCAGGAGGTGCTCTAGGCATTGGAACTGAAGTTCCCCTGTGGCCCATGGGCAAAACCATGGTGGAGCAGCTGTGCCCCTGCAGCCCATGGAGGACCACAGGAGTGCAGAGGTCACCTGCAGCTTGTGGAGAAGGCCATGCTGGACTGGAGCAGGTGGATGCTGGAAGGGGGCTGTGACCCTGTGGGAGGCCCTTGTTGGAGCAGGGTCCTGGGAGGGAGTGGAGCCCACTCTGGAGCAGGTTTTCCTGGTAGGACTTCTGGTCTGTGGGGAACCCGTCCTGGAGCAGCCTGTGCCTGAAGGACTGCACCCTGTGGAAAAGTGACCCACGCGGCAGCAGGGTCTGAAGAACTGTTGCCTATGGGATGGACTTACACTGGAGAAGTTTGTGAAGGAGTGTCTCCTGTGGGAGGGACCCCACGGGATGCAGGTGAACTCCTCTCCCCGAGCAGAGGCAGAAACAACAACTGACCATAACTCCCATTCTCTATCTCCCTGCACCACTGGGGAGGAGGAGGTAGAACTTGGAAGGAGAGGAGCAAGGGGAAGGTATCCTTAAGGTTTATTTTACTTCTCATTTTCAAGCTCTGATTCTGTTAGTAATAAGTTTAATTAATATCCCCACTTGGAGTCTGTTTTGCCCATGATGGTGACCAGTAAAGGATCTCTCATAGTCCTTATCTCAACCTAGGAACCCTTTGTTGTATTTTCTCTCCTCTGTCCAGTTGTAGAGGGGAGTGAGAGAGTGGCTTTACTGGGTACCTGGCATCCAGCCAGGGTCAAACAACTACATTGTTTTAAAGAAGCACCCATTAGATGCTCCGAATGATTTGTCACCTTTGGAAAGGCGAGCAAAGACATACTTCTAGGCCAGATTTCTGTGCTGCCATGGCAACTCTTTTTGCAGGATCCCAGCTAGATATTTTAAAGGTATACTTGATATTTCCATGAGTCCTACAAAGGGCTGACAGCCATGGAGACGTACTTTCAGTGTGCACTTGAAGATAAAAGTTGGAAGCTGCCACATGACTATAAAACTGATTGAATAAAGTGATTTTTATTGATAGTAATTTCCTGATTTAATGCAGAATAGGTGAACTGTACTCTAGATCCTGTAAGCAGAAGGCACATGGAAAATTATCAGGTAAGTTTTAGACCCAAAGGCTGTCTCTCCACTATAAAAAAACAGAGCAGGGACCGTTGCCTGGTCCTGAGGCTAGCAGGCATAGCATAGCTCCTGTCTGTGCTGCTATATTTACTTTCCCCCCAGACTGGATCAGTGTCTCCACCCCAACTACTGCAAAGTGTGCCAGACACATGCTCACCCCGACCGTGTCTGGGAGAGTACAGGCAGCTAGTGGTCCAGCATTGTGGAAAGGTCCAGGTGGGTCCAATGCTTTGAAGACACCTGAAGACCATGTGGGCTGAGTATGGCACTGAAGTGTTATGGTCCATATGTGACCTGCTTAATTTAGGTGGCGTGGCCACCCTGCTTGAACTGCTTTGTCTTTTCGTCCTCCTCTCCAGCCTCCCATGTGACTGGGCAAAGTTCAGGCTGCCCAGACATGTATATGAGCAATGTGGATGCTAAGTGAAACTGAGATTTCAATTGACAGTTGAGCTTTATCCCTCTGTACCAGTGTAGTTACACCCTCTGGGCTATGTCTGTGAGAGTGTATTTGCCCATGGCAAAAGTCTGGAGTGCATGTTCTGTGGTTCACTTAATGTCACCTTCTCACTACTGTCATAACACAGGCTGGGTGTCAGGCAACGTCACTCATCCATGCATGTTCACCCGGGGCTGTCTCCTAGCACACTGTGACCTTGCCTTGAATCAGATACATGACACAGGGAAGCAATTTTGCCTGGGTCCTCCTGCTATTTTTGTCAGGCTCCAGCTGCAATGAAGGCAGGACCAAGTTCCCCAAAAGATTTTGAGTGAGTGGAGAAGAACTTCTGGGAGGTGGGAAAACCCCTCCAGTGCAGATAAGATATGGGCTTTTTCCTGTTGTTTCTATTACAGTATAGGAACCCCACTGCATTATTTGTATTTGTTTCCTTTAGCTGCCCACTGGCTTTTAGAGAGGAAATTAGTGTGTGTTTTAAAGACACAGCAATAGGAGTTACAGTGTGAAACTGGACATGACTACTGGAAGAACAGTGCAAGCTCCCCACTGTGAATACCTCAAGTGTTCTAAAATCCCTGCTTCCCACAGCATACTTCAGGGACCATCTCCTGCCATCGTCTGTAGTTGCAACAGCATCTCTAATATGCAGTTTCTAAATGCTGCTTTTGATATTTTTGTAAGAAAAAAGATCCAGTTGCCCATTTATCCAGCCTTACCTGG
Organism: Serilophus lunatus; assembly: GCA_013399895.1. Classification (NCBI taxonomy): domain Eukaryota; kingdom Metazoa; phylum Chordata; class Aves; order Passeriformes; family Eurylaimidae; genus Serilophus; species Serilophus lunatus. The sequence goes on along the minus strand of VXBA01001896.1, from coordinate 190,149 downwards.
GTCCCTCAGTAAAAACCACTTGGGGCTGCTTTTCTGTTGAATGTAGCTTAAGCACATGAAAACAGAAGCCAGAGTGCTCATTTCTTCTGTTCAGAGCAAACAAGTTATGTGAGTATATTCAAAAAGTTGAAAGACTTAAATCGGAACAATGGCAATGAAATTACCCTCCATGCTCAGAGGTTCTCTAGTAAGTCTCTTTTCATTTTTTTTATTGAAGTCCTCTTCATGTTGAAAGGAAGAAGCTGGTGGTTGGTGCTGTGCTGGGCACAGCTGTGAAGTCAGTGCTTGCTGGGTAGCTGCAGCTGGTTTCTGCTGTGACTTAAGCCTGGACACTGCCAAAGAGGCATTTCCATCCCATTGCCCCTCACACGGAGCAAGGAATCAAAAGCACTTTTCAAGGTCATCTGCATCATGGGCTGGTCCTGACTGCATATGCCAACCCTATGGCTCTGCTGTGGTGTCAGCCCCAGAAAGACAAAGAGAAGGCTAGAAGGGACTGTGAAATCACCTGAGGATGTCTAAGCATCAACTCTACCTGGTCACCTGAGCTTTGGGAATCATTATTTGTGTTTAATTCAAATAGTTGTGCCAGAGAGATGCCTAGACAGAAAAGGCGTGCTTCTCTGATCAGATGTCACCTTAAGATCCCAGCATGATCACCAAAGAGAAAAAGGTACAGAGGTACTCCAAAACTGTAATTAATCTCAGTCCGAGGAACAAGTGCCTATTTGAAGAAAACAACAGCACTATGGGAGTACTGCTGTTTTCCAGAGGTAGAAGGAGTTCCTAGTTCACTTATACCTGTCCCCATTGAGGGACATCCAGGGGAATCTCAACCAAAAAAAAAAAAAAAAAAAAAAAAGAGAGAGAACTGCCACTCCCTTCCATATATTGTGTTATAGTTCATCTTCTGTTAAATATAAGAATTTTTCTGGCTTGAGATACCCATCACTAGGTCTTTTAATCCCTGCTTTGTTAGGTTAAAGAGTCTTTTGGGATGATCTGTTAGTCTTACATGAAAAAAACCCAACCTTTTTTCCCTTAAAAGGAACCTTTTCCTTTTCATGCAGGAAGGTGCCTACAGAAGTGTGATGTTGGCATTGCTGAAGCCAGTTTATACCTTTGGCTAGAGAGGCTCTGAGGCAGGAGCACAGCCTTCAGCTGTCTGAATGGGGTCCCAGATGAACTAGATTCCCCAGGAAATGTCGGGAACACTGCTGGTTTCTGAACTCCTTTAGGAAAGCAAACACATATTTGACTGAAATAAAAAAAGCATCATTGCTGTAATTTTGTCCCTCTGATATTAAACGAGTGTTTAATTAAAAAAAAAAATCCAACAGATGGCAGGGCCGTACCTAATGCAAGGCTGAGCACTTCACCAATGAATTTAAGGTAGTCTGCAGGCGATTTTAAAAGTCAAGTTTTGAAGGATAGATGCCTTATTGAGGATATATAAAAGAAAACCCTAATATCTTTCTTGCTTCAAATTACACTGGAAAAGTTTTCTTCTCTTTTCCTAATTCTTCTTAGCTTTGCAGTGCAGAGCCATGCCTGGTTTATGCAGAGGCCTCTGGGGTATGTGCCCAAATATCTCCAGGATAACCTCCCTCTGGTATCTGGTCAGCAGGAGAGGCAAGGTGTTAGGAGCAGTGCCTGCACCCCTCAGCTCTATCTGAGGTCCCCAAGACAGGATATCAGAGCAGAGATGAAGGGACACCAGCCCTATGAATGATCTGGCTCTGGCAGCACTAAACCTTCTGTTTCTCTTCCCTTTCCCATTTAAATTTTCCTGGTTTTGCTTTCTGCCACTGCATCATCCCACCAGGAGTTGGTACCATGTCTCCCACCACATGGAGAGCCAGAATTTTAATGCAGCAAAAAAATGTAAGGTGACATCTCTGAGACCCTACTTTTGCAGAAGCAATTTGGAGAATTTTGTAGCTCTCAATAGGTCATGACTTGTTTATAGAAAATGCAAATAAAACAATCCTTTATGCAAAACAGTACTGAGAGCCTTGGATCTCACACATTATTCACTTGTTTATGTTTGAACTCTCCTATGGGGTTTTCTGGTTTGGAGATGACTAAGTCAGGCACAATCATTCACTAGGAGACTGCTGCCTCAATCCTTTCCTGTTTTTTAATTTCCCTGACTTCCACCCACATGGCAAATGAGGTTTGGGCAACCCACCTGCTGACTTCTGCCTGCCATCTCTTCTCCTTCATCCCGGTGGTGATGGTGAACACATTATTTGGACCGAAGCATTGAGATGAAGTAAATGGACCCAGTTATGCAACAGAAGTGGTTGTTTTCTTTTTCCCTGACGATTTGAAGGGAATTCTGCTGTAGGCATGCAAAAAGAAAGGTAACTATACAACTGAATTGTTGAGGTGGTCAAACCAACACAACTTGGCCACATTTTCCTGCAAGCTAGGAAAGCTTGCAAGTCCTCTGGAGAGTTTGCATTGGTGTGGCGTTTTGATTGGATGTTTTGTAGGTCTTTATGCTTTTTATATGGAGGAAAATGAAAAGAAACCAAACATGAATGTTTAAACTGAGTTTCCCACAGGTTTTGCACTCTTCCATACAAATAGGCTGAGGTGAGAATCTTAAGTAGAAAAATACAGAAATTTTGCACTATTCTTCATACCCTTACAATACAGAGGAATTGATTTTTTTTTTTTTTCTCTAGGGTATTTCATTGCTTTGTAGAACCTGAAAGACCTCGCCTGAGATCTGGGGCAAGAACTCGCTTATATCCTTTCCAAACTTTTCCCTTACCAGGGCCTGAACATAGGCTGTTACCACATTTGTGAACCCTAGACCTTAAACTGATGTGTCACCCAGTATTTGCTCTTTGGACTCTCCATCACAAGTTCCCCAGCTTCTGCTATTTTTATTGGACCTATCCAATTAAGGGATAAATCCTTTCAGCCTCGAAACTTGGAGAAGCTTCCTTGTGTGCAGGAGGAGGGATGTAGAAGTGGCCTTCTTCATACATGAGGGGAAAGAAGTGAGGATGATTGCATTGGAGGAAGGAGAGGAGCAGAGCAGGCACATCCTTCTCCTTTTTCACTTTCTGAGGCACTCGCTATGAAAAATGGGCACCAGAAAACAGATCCAGCCAGTGCCCTACAATTTATGTGCATCTCCGAGCCTGCAGAGAGCATCATATACTTTTCCTGTAGACCAAAGAGATGAATTTGTCTTTCGGCTGACTTTATACCAAAATAAATCTGGAGATTGCAATGTGAATGCACCAGTATGTGGGATTTATTTTTTTTTAAAGGTGAATAAAGTATGTACTAAGAATAAAATAAAATATAAAAAAGTGCCCAGCAGATGGTTTGGGAAAAAATACAACTCTTTCTGTGTCTGTCCTATGCCTTACCCTCAAGGAAGGTTTGGGTAGAACATTGGCTGGAATCTTATTTTCCTTTCCATCAGGAATGTTTTTTAGCTGGCACACAAACTACATGTGTAAGTAGCCCACGAGTTTGGGAAGCTGCTTTACTATTTCCTTCTATAACTAACAATGGAAACCCTTTGAGAACTGTAAGCGAATGTTTGCATGTCTTCTGACACGCGGGATTAGCTGCCCTGCTCCAATATTTATCCTGATGGTGCTTCTCCCTGAGTAGCAGCTGGCTGCCTGCTCTGTGAAGCAGGACAGCTGTGAGAGAGGAAGGTAGGAGAGGCTGAAGCTGCCAATGTCGGGGTGTCCACAGAGTTGGGCTATGAGGAGAAAAGCTGGTTTGCAAATATGGTTTGGGCTGATCTGAGTTTATTCTGTCACAGTGAATTCAGCATCATACTAAAAAAAGCAGAGCCACTTTACTGTATGCAGAGTTGGCCAGTTCCAGTGTGTAATAGGTTAGCTCAGCACAGTTGCACTTCTTTGCTTTGCTTGATGGATCCCCAATTTGTCTTAATTTTTACTCCTGTCTCTACCTTTACTTTGGCCTTTTTTCTTTTGCAGTCTGTGCCTCTCTGGATTGATTGCACAGTGCTGCCCCATAGAGGTAGGCAGAGCACAGGCTGATTCTGTTCAGTGTGTACAGATATTTTCAAATGATCTGTTAACCAGAAACAGGAACATTCAGACTCTCTTTGTTGACAAATATTCAACTTAAACAATTCTGAGAATTTCTGGTTTTGCATAGTTGATAGTCACAGAAAGATGAGTTGTGTCTTTAGGAATACAGGGACTTTATGGCATCTCTTCTGTGTTTAAGGCCTGTTAGAAGAAAATAGGTCATAGACAACTACCTGCATAAATCAATTTTGAAAATGGGACCTATCATCTTAAACCTGCATGTAAATATCTTCATAAATCAGGTAGCATGTTATAGCTCAAAGCAGCTTTACGAATTAGTTTGGAAGTAGATAACAGATGAAATAGAAACAGCAGCACGCTGTCCTTGTACAAAGCATTTCTACTCCTCCAACAGTGACCTCAGTGTTGCAGATGGCCTTTCTGAAGTGAGTATGCAGGACAAGATGAATTTCTGCCGCATTGGAAGCACCTGTGTCAGCTTGGGTTAAGTTCTTTACTCAGCTCATTGAGGAACAGATTGTTATTGGTGGTGCTCCAGGAGGAGAGGTATGAAGTTCAACTTGTGTCTAAAATTCAATTTGAAGAGAAGCTAAAATGGCTCAAATTTTCAAAAGTTGAGCAGCTGACCAGCAAAGAAGGGAGGCACCTCACAAGAGCACATTGGTGTTGGGTGGGTGATTCCTCCTCAAAAGACCATTACAGCACCTGGCCTCAGGCACCCAGCTGGAAACTTCACTGCACTTTGAGCATGGCTAAGTCAAGGACCTGGGGCACTCCATGCTGCCTGTGAGCAAACTCTGCCACTCCCAGCAGGGAAATGTCTGTGCCTTGCTGTGGCCAAGTTGCTTAGTGAATCCATTGGTGTTTTTGGAGCACAGTTGTTTTGGAGAAGGCAGCTTCTTTCCAAAGCCTGAGTGAGTAAACAGTATGTGAGACAGGATGAGCCAAGGGCAATATGTTTTCATATAATATGCCTATTTCTTTTTACCCATGTGTTTATTTTTTTTTGAACAAAGAGACACAGACGGTAGGTCTGACTGACTGAAACAGAGGAACCTCTTTGTAACACCCATGCGCAGAGAGCAACAAAACAGACCAACATACTCACACCTTCTTGCTGAAAGGTGAGCCCCCAGCTCTGTGTATGTGGGACTGACACCCAGGTACTAGAAATGACTGAAGCCAACCCTGGCTTTGATGGATTTTATTGCAATAACTCTACCAAGCCCAGTAGGGAGTATTGAAATTCCTGGCCCATAACAAATAACAATAATGAATAACACTGGCATTTTGATAAGACCTTCTATCCAGTTAGAATGCATAGTTACATTCACTTACGGGTTTGTATCTCATACTTTTCCATCTCTTAAGACAATGGATTTACATAGTACATTTCATAGACAAGATGATGATTTTTTGGCACCAAAGAAATGTGTGCAGTATGTGGAGGTCACTGAATGTACAACTAAATTACATTTCCGTTCAGGGTGGTATTAGCATGGCACCAGATAGCAGCACAGGTTTAGTTCAGGAAATGAATAATGCTTTATGTAATCAAATCTGCGAGGGAGATTTGGCAAGAAGGATGCATAGAGACAAACTATTGCTGAGTCTGGACATGGCATTAAAAACACTAATTTTTAAGTTATGAGGGATCACTAAAGATTCACAGGAGAGGAAAAGGGCATATAACCTCCATTTATTTAAATCAGAGCCAATAGTAGTGGAGACACAGACTAATACTCAGTCAAGGCATTGGTACACCATTTATGCATTGGAGTTAGTGCTGCTTTCTTTGTGGTCTTATGGCTACTTGCTATACATGCAGGGGTCAGTACTGCAGGTACTGTAAAGTCCAGACAGCCTCATGTAAGTGCATTTGTTAGGGAAAGGGAGTGAAGGCATGTTATCACTTTGGAGACCTGAATGTCCCTAGCAGGGGTGCTGCTCCTAGCATTAGGCCCTTCTTGGGCTGAAGAAGTACACTGATTGCTTTACACACATGTAAACAATCATCCAGCCACCTAAAATCACATTTTAATGTGTTCTATCACCAGAATATCTTCCTCAGGGAGAAGCATTCCTCCCACTCCTTCCAAACCCAACATTTTCTACTGATCAGCTCAATTATACTCATTCTATGAAAAAGCTCTGTTTTGATAGTATACAGAAGAGACTTTTGAGAAACCTGGGTGCAATGTTTAGACAATTTTAATGTGAAACATGAGGAAGATTTGAGTCAGACCCAGTCTGTACTGTTGCACATGAGAGTAACATCACTGAAATGAACCGATTTGCAGCATCCACTTGTCACCTAGGTACTGCCTGGACTTTATTTTGAATTATGTGACAAGAAGGTGCTAAAAAAAAAGCAGATTTTCAGTGGTTTACAGCTGACTGCTCAAGAGTTTGGAAGGGCAGTTCAGAGTGCATTTGTCAGTGCAGAGGACATGTGGTGCTCCAAGTCTGGGAGCAAAACAGAATTTCTTGGACTGGATTTGATTCCGTATTCCCACTACTGCCTCTGTCCACAGATGGCTGCTGTGTGAGTGTGGTCTTTGGCAGCCTCCCCTAATTACTCTTGGGCTTCACAGGAGGTGTCCGAGCAAGGACAAACGCAAAGGAGAGAAGAAGCATTCACCAGGGCACCACCAATACCACTGCTGCAGGGCTGGAGGTTTTATCTTATCCTGGAGACTCTCACTTTTTAGCCTAAAAATCAAGCACGTCACCTTGAAAGTATTAGGAGGAGGAAATCTGGAGACTTGAACTGAACTGTGTTTAAGTGTGGTGGCACAACAGTAGAACAAGGTGCATATATATATATTCAAGGTGAATATATATATTCACAAGCCCTATGAAGAACGATTGAGGGAGTTAGAGTTGTTTAGCCTGGAGAAAAGGAGGCTCAGATGTGACCTTATCACTCTCTACTACTTCCTGAAAGGAGGTTGTAGTCAGATGGGGGTTGGTCTCTTCCACCAGACAGCAACTGACAGAATGAGAGGACATAGTCTCAAGCTGTGTCAAGGGAGGTATAAGTTAGATATTAGAAAGAAGTTTTTCACAGAAAGAATAATAAAGTATTGGAATAGTCTGCCCGGGGAGGTGGTGGAGTCGCCATCCCTGGATGTGCTTAAAAAATGGCTGGATGTGGCACTTGGTGACATAGTCTAGTTGAGGTGTTAGGGCAAGGGTTGGACTCGATGATCTTGGAGGTCTCTTCCAATCTAGTAATTCTGTGATTCTGTGATATATAGGGGAAAAGTACATTATCGTTTGGCCTTCCCTGTTCCATGGAAAGCCGTGGAGGAAATGCAGCAGCATTATAACAGACTAGAGCATCTCTTTCCCTCTTTAGAGATCATGTACTAACTGTTAATTTTTACACTATGATTTTCCAGGCACAATGCATTAGAAATTTCAAGAAACTCTGCTTTCTCTCTCAAAAAAAGAAATGTGTATTTGGGGATTTGCCCTTCAGAATTCAGAAATTCCTGTAATATAGATTTAAAGACAAGTTAAAAATAACACTACACTTCCAGCAGTAAGATTTTAAGAATCAGATGTCACCCCACCCGACCTCAATTAAGTCTGGCTGAATCAGCTGGATGGAATCAAGCAGGGTGTGAAAATCTGTATTCTAGCTCTGGGCAGAGAAAAGAGAACCATTTGGAAATTTCAGTGTGAAGCTGGTTCTGTATGAAGTGGAGAATTTCAAGTGTGAATGCTTGTATGTGTTTGTGCATGTGCTGGGGAAGTAGGGTTGGCAAGGGAGACAGAGGACAGCTTTGTGTTCAGTGCTTCCTCTGACACAGCTCAGCCTGTTCCCTATCTCTCAGTTCACTTCTGAATGTGCAGGAACATGCGGTGGCTCCTGGTTCCCACCATCTTCATCATCCCTTGTACGCAACAGGTAAGTTCATTAAAAAGAAAAAAAAGATTTATCCCTTCCTCACTTTGTTCTGGTTAAAAGTTTTTATTTGCTTAATGACAAATTAAATTTCAGAGAAGCAAATTCCTCGTAAAGAATAAAGAGCTATTCTCTACTCCTGAGTTAATTTCATTTGCATCTTATTTACTGCATCAGTCCTGACTTTAGTATTTTTTCTCTCTGTATATTAATATGATTTAGTGTGTGTGTGTGTGAGAATAGTGATAGGGAAGCTTAAATTGTCAGTGACCTTGCTTTTTTCCTTTTTTTTTAATATAAGCACAAATGATTATATGATTCAGTAAGAAGTTAACATCTTATCCATGCTCATATTGCAGATATTTATGTATATAAGTGTATGCAGATATGTATATATACACAGAGTGATCTGAGTTCAGGCTAGTTTTACAATGAGAAAGGCACCTGGGCTGTGTTACACTTTTTCTCTTATGAGAAAATTTAAAATGATAGCTTTTTCTAAAGGCATTTATGTCAAAGGCCAATTTCATTATTTATTTACTGAATTTTGAAAATCCCCTTTATGTATCCACAGCGCATTTGTCCTTTACGAGCAAGATTAATATTGAATGGAGAATTTTCAAGCGACTATCTCCCTCTGCTAATTTTCTGCATATTTAAAGCCAGACTAAGAAAACCAAACATTAATGATAATACATTGCCTACTTTTGCTATTTGCTTATTTATGCCATACTGACCTTGTTCAATCTTTAAATCATATGAAAACAAACAACACATGAAGGGTTCTTACACAATGGTCTCATTTTCTGATCTGCCCATAGGATCAGGAAAAGTATGCAGAAGGCTTGTGTAATGTGAACAGCTTTGGTATAGAAACTTGGGGAAGCACAAATTAGAAAAATATTTGACCTGTAAACTTTACAAGCAAACTTTACAATTTCATTGTAACTTAATAGATATTTGAAGATTTTTCAGGTAAACCAAGGTTCTCAGTATTTCCACAGTTAAAACACTGATGGTGTTTTTCTTACTGGGGAACTTCGTAGTTTCACACCTTTCAGTTGATTGGTTGACGTTTTTCCATAAAAAAGGAGAGAAATATCACTTAGGTAGAATTCCGTAGGTTTAAAGCATGTTTTAATTTGTAATACAAGTTAAACATACTGGTTGAAGCACAGAAGATTACTTCCTGCTACACATACCCATTTTGAAACACGGTGTCTGATTTAAGCCACATAAGCTCATATAGCTGGCACATGGCCAAATTCCTACTACTACTACTACTACTGCTCTGCTTAAAAAGAAAAAAGCAGCAAGGAAGTGTTTCCTAACACAACCATACAGTCTTCAGCTCTGCTAAATGTATAGGAACACCTGTGTGTCTTGTTTCTAGAACAATCTTTCAAGAAACTTTACATTCCAATGCACACATTCATCAAGTCAACATTATGGTTTATAGGAAAGACTTACCTGCCTTAAAAAAGGTATACTTAAGTCAGCTGCCCTACGCATTTAGGTAAAAAGAATTAGAAGAAATCCTTTAACAAAATGACACATTTATAAAACTATCTTTTTCATTCTGCATGGAATGCCACATGACCTTTTTATTATTAATTTCCTGTATGAACTGCCTATGTAAATTAATATCTATCTTAAAAATAATTCAGCCAGAGGAACTTGAAAGCTACTGCTTTGGAGCTTCGTTAGTAGCTGCAGATTAAGATATGGTAAGTATAGTTGTAAATGACCATAAAAAATGGAAATTAGTGGCAGAAAAAAGCCTTTTAAAAGGTCATTTACTGCTGCACGCAATTAGGCCAGCTCAATTATCGTGCAAGAGCTTTCTTGGGCTATGAGATGTGAAGTGCTGAATTCTGCAAATACTTCCAGTTTAAAACAGAAAGGAAACACAGCTGAATCACTTCCCCAGGTTTCCCTCACTATATCTGCTGGAGGTGATTTCTGTATCAGTAGGGCCCTGCAGTTTGGAGAAACAGAGAGAAACTGATTGATTTGGCTTCATGTGCCCAGAAAAAAACACACGCAACATATTTTGTTTTTTTTTTTCTGCAAGCTTGATGGTGATACTGGCACCTGATGAGGGGCTGGATCTTGTCTTTCTTTTGCTATTTGGGCAGTCAGAGCTGCTTGATGAGAGCAGCTCCCAGGCCTTTTGTTGTATAGTGGCCAAGTGCTGTGCGTGCTCCCACTAACTATGGAACCACTCATCCGTGGAGAACAGCTATAGCATGACGTGCATTTCTGCTGAAATCAGCAGCATGAAAAGGCCTTATGCTAAGATCTAAACCGTTATGTTTTAGATGTAATTCTTCAAAAATGCAGATAGAATATAGCTGTCTCAGATAGATCCTTTCACACTCTGTGCTAACTTAATCTCCCCACATACCTCAGAAAAATAAACCCATCAAGAATTACTTAGGTCTTCCTTTACTTAAAAAAAAAATAAAAAAAGCCCCCAGATGAATTCTGAGACAGAATGTGTAAAACAGTAAATTCTGCCTAGCTCTTGACTTCCTACTGCTGATACAAATCTCTTTAATGAGATATGTCTTCGCTCTGTAAGTCCTGGATCCAATGAAGACTTAGTCATGCAAATAAATACAGTCTTAGAAAGTAGCCTATTAAGCTCAGTACAACTACTAGCCTCCCTTATTAGGATTAAATTTTTGTCTCTAGCACAAGAGAATTTGCAAATATTGTAATCCTTCCTCACAAACAGCTGCTCAAAATTTGGAGCAAAACTAACATTCAAAAGAGGTTCTTTATTTTAAAAGGCTTTTGCCATCAGAAATGGCACATGGGACTGTGGCTGGCTATAAAACAGTGAAAGAGATCGAAAGTAAATGGATAGAAAATTTGTAGGACGGAATACTTAAAATAAAACCATCTACTTTAAAACAGCATTTTTCCTACTTTGGTTCTACTACAGGTTTTGTTCTGTGGAAGGCAAAGAAAAGACCAATGGATTGTGTTTTGTACAAACATTGTAGGCCAAGCTTACTAGTGGACCACCACCTCAATCCATGACAGTGACTGATGAAAATGGTCCTCCTAGCTAAACCTCACAGCCTCTCACTTTTCAATCCTTTGAGATGTTACATATCTTCATCCAACTTGACAGTTTTTCCATCTTGACTTCATTTTATGCTATTCCAGGTACATGTAACCTATTCAGCACTCAAAATATCCCACTATGTGTAAGTTTTTCCACAGCCCACCAGTGCAGCCCGGACATAAACCTTCAGAAACCAGTGAAGTCTTCCAGCGCACGGAGGTCTGTCACTGGCCATGCAGATGCCCGCCTGTGCCAGCCTGCACTCCTGGGGTGAGCTTGGTGAAGGATGGTTGTGGCTGCTGTAAAGTCTGTGCCAAGCAGTCAGGAGAGCCCTGCAATGAAGCGGACATCTGTGATCCCCACAAAGGTCTCTACTGCGACTACTCAGAAGACGAGCCTAGGTATGAAACAGGCGTGTGTGCACGTAAGTTGTTCTTTCACATTCCCTTCTTGGAATTTAGGAGGGTGGGACCACACAGGTGAATGGTTTTGCAGGAAAACTCTTCTTGCAGGAGCTGTAATTTATCCTAATTTAGTCCTCTGACTGCTCAGAAAATCTGAGAGTAGGGCTGGTACTGGCTTTAAACTTACCTGTGTATGCATAAGTGAAACCAGTTCACTGTGCACAAGCCTGTTGTTGGCAGACATGTTGATGGCTGATTTAAATTGCTGTGGGTGCCATAAAGCCACCTTTTAGCAGTCTGTTAAGCAAGACCAACATGCTCCTTCTGTGTTACTAACTGTTGTTCACCATTTTCAGATCTGGTAGCTGTAGGATGTGAGCTCAATGGCGTTTATTATCCCAACGGGCAGACTTTTCAGCCTAACCCACTTTATAAGTGCCTGTGTGTCAGTGGTGCAATTGGATGCACACCTGTATTCACGCCAAGACTAGCAGCAAGACCCTGCACCAGGGTCACAGGCAGAAAAAAGCCTGGACAATCCCTTTGTGGCGTGGGAGAGCACAAGCAACTTCAACCAACCAACTACAGACTGATGCCAGGTGAGACTGGCTACATTGGTAATCTTTTCCATACATGAGCCTTCCTGCATTTGCGCCCCTGGCTCCAGCAGCCAGGCAGGCAACGCACTGGCACTTTCTCAGTTCTTGCTGAAGGCCATTGCCAGGGTGACTGTTCTGTCCCACTTATCCCTCTTACTCTCAGGTCACAGACTCTTTTCTCTAAACCTAATGAATGTGAAAAACAAAAAGGCTTTTGGCTTCTATCACCAGAGAATTGGGCAAAGCTTCTTTCTGCAGAGGTTTATTACTCATCGGATCAGCCCAATTAGAGATGCGGCTGGACAGCCATTTTGCAGCCTGGGAGCTGTCTCACTTTCTCCTGCTTTATGGCGGTAGGGAGTCCTGGTTTTCACATACACGCTGCAGGTCTCTTCTTTCAATAGAAAGCAGAAAATGACAAAAATTGCCTCAGTGATTTTCCTGAATTCACACATTGCCCACTGCAAGGGAAATAGGCCCCCCCAATTTCTTCTCTATCCAGTCTGAGAAAAAGCATCCACAAGCTTCTCCATGCAGTTCTGCCAGGGTCAGTTGATATTCCCTTTAACCTCACTCTTGCTCTGCTGCTAACTCTGTAGTTTTATTCTTCACTTTAAGGAAGCACCATGCCAGAAGCAGCTATCCTGGCCCTTCCCTGGCTACAGCTGCCTATGCTTGTGCCATCTTCTTCCTTTTGAATGTGCAACTTTCCATGGTGAAAGTCATCTTTGTTAAAACTAATGTGGGTACCAGAAAGCTGTGCCATTAATTTGGTGGCAGCTTGAATCATCATCATGGAACAATAAAACTAAAAGGATCACAAAGCTTATCAGAAAAAACTTCACCAAAGACTGCTGAGTAAACAGCTAGACGCATATAAGTCATTGCACAGATAAACAGACCTGCTTACAAAAATCTGAAGTTAAGTTTGGAAAACTTCTCACACATTAGCAGTGGTTATATAAGTTACCAAAAATAAAAAAGCTCATCCTTACTTCAAAATTATGATACAATACCTGTATCTAATATCAAAGCCTTAATGCTGTTCTATAAACACGCACTTGGTAAGGCAACTGACTTCAAGAGTGATTTAATTTCTAGAAAACAGTGTTAATCTGATTGAAGAGAGAACATAACACATTGAAGACAATGGCAACCAAACTATTTGATTCTGACATACATTAATTGGGTTCATGGGGAGATGTACTTCAGGTATGTGAAGAATATTAAGCAATTTACTCTGTAAGCACTACCAAAAGGTGAAGTTCAACCTTCTGTAACTTCTTCAGCATCTCATAACGTTCATCCCAGAATTTGAATCAGCTGCACAGCATAACCTTGAGAGAAGACACCCAGCTTGCAAACCGCACTTCCTCTTGGGCTCAGTTCAGGGACCCAACGCCCTGTCCCTGTGGTGGCTGTATGTTCTGAAGGATGCAGTTCTTTGGGAGCCTTCTGAAGAAAAACATCTTGAAACTTTTGTTTCAAAGTCTTCCCTGTTCTATTTTTCCGTCCAGCATAAGTATCATGTCAACTTGTGAATGAACTACAGGGATGGCTCAATGGATCAGTATCTACTTTGGAAAGTCCTGTTCCTGTTAGTGCGGATAAGTGCTAAGTTTTGTTTTTCTGCTCTTGCTTTGTTTTCTGGCTTTCCATTTCAATTTAATTTACCTAATTTAGATACACAGGCAGTAACTAGGTCATACTTTTAAAAATATACCAAGTATAAACAACCATTTAACTTCCTTTTATTTGTTGCACATCTGTGAAAGCCTTTTAAACCACTCGCTTTAATGAGAGCTTTAAATTGCTGTCTACTTTCCAGGTATTCTGGAAAGTCAACAGAAATTGTGGCAATTTTATGCATTCTGCCTGTGCTCTTACAAAAATGTCCAGGTTCTATATAGTTTTTTTTCAGTTTCACCATGAACTTTTCCATTTCAATTTTTTTTTAAGTGTACTCCAGCCCTTATCCACCAGAAAATAGGCTTTTTGATATCTAGAAGTGACTGGAGAATTTTATTCCTCAATACAAACCCTAAAGTCTTCACAGTATCTACAAAGAAATGAACATGTATGTTTTCAGCAGCCCTTTACAAGCTATGATTTACCTGAAATAAAATGAAAAAAATCTGGAGATTTCATAAAAATTCCACATCTAACCCTCTCCACATACCATTTCCATCACATGGAACTGGAGAGTCATACAACACAAGCAATTTCATAGTCCTTCCTAGGAACTGAGTATCTGGCATCAGTTAAGTTTAATGACAGCTCAGCTGGCTTTTGTATAATGTTGTCTCATTTCTAGGTTTACCTACAGAAGTACTTTCATGAACAGAAATCAAATTCTTATCCTTGTATTTTCAATTCATCCTTTTGGGGCTGTTCTGCTGCATAAATAATATATTGCTGTCTTAGCTTACAGAAGCTTACCGCTAGTTTTGAAGAAAAAGTGTCTTGTACAGGCAACTCCCTGGACACCCTGTTCCAGGACCTGTGGCATAGGCATATCCAGCAGAGTGACCAATGACAACAGAAAATGTGAAATGAAAAAAGAAAAGAGATTATGCTTCATCCAGCCTTGTCTGGCCAATATGCTGAAGAAAATAAAGGTATTTTCTAATATAAAATTACTTACTAAAAGAAAATGAAAATATTGGAATGAGTGGAAAAGTGGATGGATTAGTAACGACTAATAAAACATTTACTTCTTTTTTAAGGGTTTTAAAATAACTCTTCTGTTTTCTACCTTCCGTCTTCAGGTTTCAGTAGTAAGCTACAGACAAGTAATTTCAAGCAAAGAATGTAATGTCCTGAAATGTATCTACTGCTTGTGCTGTCCTGATGCATAGTCACTTGGAAAATATTTTCTATTTGTTGACTGATAAAGGAAAGATAAGGCAGCTTTCTTTTAAGATATCCTAAGTAAAGTTTGCAATTTTTGTTTTAAATGTGTATAAAACTCAAGCTTTTCTTTGTTTTAATATTATAGATTCTAAAAGGAAAAACATGTCAACCAACATTCCAGCTTCCAACAGCTGAGAAGCTAGTTTTTTCTGGGTGCTCAACTACTCAAAGCTACAGACTAACTTTCTGTGGGGTGTGCTTGGACAAGAGGTGCTGCATACCTAATAAGTCCAAAATGATCACTGTACAGTTTGAGTGTCCCAATGAAGGCTTCTTCAAGTGGAAGATGATGTGGATAACATCGTGCGTATGCCAGAGGATTTGCAGTGCTCCAGGAGATATATTTTCCGAACTCAAAGTCCTATGACAAGGTACACCATTGAATGTAAACACTGAGAATGCCAAAGCACATTCACACCCTGAAGAGTTAGCACAACTGCCTGCCACAGCAGTGTTTATATTGAAACTACCTAGGTGAATGCTCATTCATTTATTAAATGGCACTGGAAAATGCAAGTAAGAGTGCATCTTTTTAATACAACTGTTTTTACATTCTTGAGAAGGATGTATATAACAATAGTACTGTGCAAACAAGAACTTTTGTTAATAAAGGCACAGCAAGACAGCTTCACGCTCTTCTGTAACAAGCTGTTGCCCACAATGACAAATACATGGTTATTAGAAAAAAAATTACCCTGTAATACTCTTGATTCTTAAAGCAACCTTTTCTACTATGTATCTGCAGCAGTAAAACATATCAATGGTGTTTGAAAACGAAGAATTCAACTTTTAACTCAGATTGGTTTTTGCAGCAGATAGTCTCCCTCTAGTACTGTGAATATAAACAATGCACATACAAAGGAATAAATAAGTGGGCAACTGCAGACAATAGATGCAACGTTTCAAGAAAACTACCATTTTTAAAATATCTTCTTAAAAAATGCTCTCAACAAATGTTAGCACAACGTTTTACTGAATGTTTCTGCATCTGTAAATTGAAAATTGTGCTTACATATACACCCACTCCAACTATGCTAGAACTTCAGGCTTCAAGAAACCATTGTATTGATCCATTCTGATCTATAATAGTTCACTAGTCTTGCTGTTTTAAGACAGCCAAGGCTGGCAAGCAACTGGAAATAGCTGTACACTCTATTTTGTAAAAAGCTGCTTACCCTGAGAATTATAAATATTGAAACATGTATTTTACTTGCATTCTTTCAGGCCTATAAACTTTTCTCTCTGAAGAGTTGTTATAACTTCATTATAAGTGCATATTTTGCTCAGAGGTATATTGTATTATCTCATTATCAAGTGCAACTCAGCATTCATAAATATGAATTATTAAAATAATTGTTAATTAATACTCCAAGTATAATACTTGAAACAAAATTTATCTTGTGGAATTTTCCAATATTGCCAATTTTGGTATCAACTCAGAATGCTCTAATATAGCTAAGTACTACATAGAAGCAAAAATATTAAAGTGCTGAACATAGCTTAGAGCATTCTGAAATGTCTACTGGAAAGCTTAAAAAAGCAGTTTCATTAGAGACTTGCTTTCATCTTTGAAAAGACTACGTGGGCTTTTCTTGTCTTCGTAGTTGCTTGTTAAAAATCAAATCTAGCAACAGTGGTCCTTCTTTGAAGCATAGCCTACCTTTAGTTTACTGGAAAGTCTGAGAAAATAATTACATTTTTGGCTGCTACAACCTCTCCTCTTCACAGCATATGGTATGTCAATTTACTCCACTGTTAGGATTACTGCTCTTAGTGATATGAGCTATAATTAGGTTCTGTCAAATCTTTCTTACAGTCAGGGCTTATCACTTAATATGACACCTCTTAAGCTGAGGAAGCCGTTGTCTTTGTCCCACTTTGGAATGACAATAGCCAGGCATGCTGCAAGTCATTCTGGTTAACTGAAGTGGCTAAATGCTTAGAGAAGTGGTGGTGAGATTTTTTTTTTAAATTAAAAAAATGAATCAGTTCTTCCTTCTTTAAACAGCTATCTTCAGTCTTGATGGATCTGTTCTAGGCCCACCTTTTGTGGCATCCAGTTCATTATACTCTTCTATTAGGTCAGACAAAGAGGACACAGCTTCAGAAAAACAGCTTTGCTCCATCCCATCTATTTGCAGATAATGGTGAAGGTGAGCCTATGAGAATAGAAAAAATTCAGACTTATCCTTTTTCTTGGCCTGTAATGGCTCAGTAAGTACCATTTAGCCTGCACTGAAGGGGGGAGTGCAAGCAGTGCAGAAGACTTAAAGACATATATCATTATATCCTTTGTTTAAACACTCTACTACTTTAGTAATAATCCCCTATGGAATCATAATCAATATTACTTATTTCTTAAACATCCTTCTTTACATGCCAGTCAGGTGTACCCAAGAAGACACACTGTGTATTGTGGCAAGGTTTCGGGAGCAGGGGGAGTGCAGAGTTGCAAGGGAAGCTTTTGTGAGAAGGTAACGGGAGCTGCCCCCATCTTGGACAGAGCCAGTTCCAGCTGTCTCCAGCAGGGACCCGACACTGGCCAAAGCTGAGGCCATTAGCAATGGGGTAACGCCTCCATGACAACATATTTAAGAAGGGATAAAAAGGCTGCACAACAGCTGAGAGACAATTTAGAAAAATGTGAGATAAACTGCCCTGCAGATACCAGGATCAGCAAAGAAGGAACAGGAAATGAAATTCTGAGACTGGGAACAAGAGGGTGGAGTGGGGATGAAGGTGTTTTCAGTTTCGGTTTTATTTCTTGCTGTCCTACTCTGTCATTTATTGGCAATAAATTAAAATAACATTCCCAATGCCAAGTCTGTTTTGCCCATGACAGTAAGTCATGGTAAGCGATCTCCTTGTCCTTATCTTGACCCACGAGCTTTTCACTGTACATTACTCCTGTCCTGCTGAGGAAGGGAAGTGAGAGAACAGTTTGGTAAGAACCAAGATTTACGTTAGATATGAGGAAGAAATTCTTTACTGTGAGGGTGGCAAGGCACTGCAACCGGTTGCTCAGAAAAGCTGTGGATGCCCCATTCCTGGAAGTGTTCCCAGCTAGGCTGTATGGAGCTTTGAGATACCTGGACTAGTGGAAGGTATCCTTGTTCATGGCAAAGAGGTTGGAATGACATGATCTCTAAGGTTCCTTCTAACTCAAAACATTCTATGATATTGCCAGGTAGGTACAGACTAATAAGGGGTTTACATTTTTTAAGTGGCAGCTGTTGACAGGTAACATAAATAAAAACCTTGGGCTGTTAATTTTAAGCAGTCCCTTTGCGATACTGAGATTTATGTCCAAATAACACAAGATTAGTGACTGTGGATATTTTAAGAGTTGCACCTTTTTCTTGTAGAGCTTCATAAATCTGTCTTTGAGTTCAATGAAAGTTGGTTTTACACAGGTGTTGTTAGCTAAAGCCAGAAGGGAATGGGAATGGCCCACAGGAGGTACTGAACACAAGCCAGTTTTCCAGCCTTCTTGATTCCAGGAGACAAAGTCCAGAGAAGGTTTTAACCTGCGATACAAAAACTTAGTTATCTAAGGAATGTAAATAAGGCTAAGTTTCCTTTCTTAACTAGCAGTCTGAAAAGGTTAACATTTAAGCTTTCAGAACTAAGCAGGACAGTTATAACTATCATTGTGAATAAGACATTTTAGACTTCAGACTAAACCACTGTGTCTATTTGAAATTTGAATTGCAAACACCAATATTGTTTTGTTAATTTCATGTATCAGATTTGAAAAGTGAAGTTACAAGTACCTATTTCTACAAAAGAGACTGCAAGCACTCTGAGATTTAGGAAAGGTGCAGATTAATCATGTGTGAGGATATCAGTCTACTCGTAGTTTTGAAATATGTTAAATGCTTTAGATTCTCAGAAATTTGCCCGCATAGCTCTGTCTGCCAATAAACTCCATTCTGTACGTGAAGTTTGCCTACCTTTCCTGTTATATCTATGTAGATCAGTAGTGTAAAAGGTTGAAACAGCGTGCTAACAATAGGGAGTTGTTAAAATAAGGATGACTTTCTACCTACATGACACTAACTGTGAAAAGAGAGGGATCTTCTATTCAGTAAAAACAAACTTCTACTACAGAACTTAGTCCTCCAACATCCTTTACTGTCAGGAGACCCCTGGAATGCTGAGCTTTGCTTTCTTTTGCATTTTTGAGAAAGAAAGGAGCAGCAAAGGGATATCCAGTCAGCTCCCTTTATTTGGAAATCCAGCAATGCTGCAACTTATTCTTACTCATTACCTAAGTTAATTACATTTTGTCCCCTTCTAAAATGAAGAAAAATATTTCTGAGTAAATTGATTTGGTATTGAAACTCTTCAAATGAAAAGTCGGAATGCTCTGGACAACTGACAACAGGTTTAGTACAAATCCAATGGATATCCCATGGATACCACTTGGTATTACAAACCTTTCAATATTTCTGCGGAGGTCTGAAACCTGCACATTTCCTCGAACAAGAAGTGCACAGGCAAGGTAGAGGCTATGCTTTGGATCTGCTTGAATTAGTTGATGATCTCTACTAAATGCATCTGAAAACATCTGATCCAACCTAGGTGAAAAGAAAAGTTATCTACTCTTACTAAAGTAGGATAAAAAAGTTCTTCATCATGCCCACCTTCAGGGTTTAAATGTCTATAAAATTCTAGGCCCACAATATATAAGCTATTCTATTCCATTTGTCCCAAACTCCCTGCATTCACCACCTCTATTTCTTTTTTCTTATACCACTTCTGCCACAATCTGCCTGTTACAAAAAAATAACAAAAGAAAAGGAAACAAAAATATTACTGTTCTCACTTCATTCTGAAACATCTTTGACTGAGCATCTCCCCATGGCATGCTGCCTTCCCCCCAGCAATGTACTGCCTCCTTAAGGTATGTTTTCAACAGACCCAACTGACTGTCACAACTTGCTGTCACAGAACAGGGGTGGTCCTGCCCTCTTCTCCACTTTGCATACTTCCATCGCTTAGCCTTAGTTGCCTCTATCACTATTTGAACCTCTTGCTGACTGAACTTTATTCACTAAAACCAGTAAAATCTATTTCAACTGGCTAGTCTTCTGCTAAATCAGAGGGATAAATATCTCACAGAATTTGACAAATGCCAGCTTATTGTTACAGTAAGCTGTTAAATAGGCTCACTGCATCTCCAGACTGAAATAAGATAGCATCACTTCCTTGTTTGTCTTTACAGTATTTTGTCAGTAAAGTGCAAACTGTTACTCAAAAGAACTTGTGGTGTGGGTTCTATTTAAGTAATACGTTTTTCCAACAGAAACATTTCCCAGCAGATTAAAAAGATGTCAAGCTTACTGGCTCAACCATTACAGTGAAAAGTGATGACAGATGTTCCAAAAATCAGCAGGATGAATTTGAAGATGTGGCAGACTTAAAAGTTTTAGAACTTCTGCCCTTAGTTTTGCTACAGAATTTTTTTTTTAATGAAAACTATGGAGCAATCAGAAATTAAGCTTTAAATGTGAAACTCTAATAATATTTTTTTGTTACCTTCTGGAAGGCACATTAACATCTGCCAATGTATACAGAGGAGTCAAGCTTGAAACCAAATAATGAAGTCGAGGAAATGGAACCAAATTCATACTGATTTCATTAAGATCCATGTTTAGGGAACCTTCAAATCTAGCAGAGCTGAAAAATTAACAAACCATTATAAAACTGTTATAAACTAAAGGAAATCTTTTCTGTAATGTAAACTTCCATTACATCTATTTTTCAACTGTTCTGTACAATAAAACAGTAAAATAACACAGAATCCAAGAAACTGTTGACATATAATTACAAAACTTTCACATCTGGCAGAATCAGTTCTAAATCTTATTTACTTATACTTCTCATTAAAGAACAATAAATCATCAAGAGTAAGACTTTGTTTCCCAAAAATAGTCTTTAGCACTGTTTTTCAGTATGTGGACACAGCTGATTAATACCAGTTAATTAATACTAGTTTCACGAAACAGGCTATGATAAAACATGTATGACTTAGCATTCCTGACAAGATGTTTAAAAGGAAAACAGGCCAATACTCCACAAGTGTATTTCTTGCAGCAACTGACAGTTCAGGAGCAAAAAGGATCTGACAGTATTTATAAAATAATACAACTAGCCTAGAAAGGCAAACCTCCTTGGGCGCCACTAAGCACTGATGGAAAACAATTCCTTCTACCTATAACCTTACTTCAGTTTTAAGACTGTTATGGCTAAAGCAATGCCACTAAAATCTGAAAACTTCTAAATACTTTAACATTTAGTAATCAATGCTTAAAAAGACTCATATCAAATGAAAAACAATATTATTTGAGTTGATGCAGGCATGCATATTTGCAGCACACACCACCTCCAGCAATACTTTGTTACAGAGGAATAACCTGTAACTTTACCTTGTCAGGTTCAGCAGCAAGTTGGCTACGATGTTGTTCATTGCATCAAATGGCTTCTCCTGGAGAGTTTTTGCACTGCCTGCACTTGATGTCACCAAGCTGTTTTGCTTCACAGTGGACCCCAGCTTCCCAGAATTGGCCATCTGATTAATTTTATTAACTATATCAAACAGAGACTTTGAGAGAGGAAAAAAAAAATAGCAAAGTAGTCTTGAGGACAGAACTTTCAAATTTAGTACTCCAATTTTTTATTTCTATTAATCTTAAAAGCTAACACATGGTACTGTTAGCTCAAAGTTTATACCTTTGATACATCTAAGTCCAACTTCGGAGCAATTCCAGTTGACTGAAGAATTTCTAAAAGCCTGTTCCTTACATGTCACAAATATGTATACACCTTGTCTCAGAAGTTTGATTTTTATTCTATTATTTAAAATCCTTCTAAAACTGCATTTTAAATTTCCATAGTAACTGTGAAAGGGAAAATATATTCTCTAATTTATTTCACTGTCTCCCACTTTTTTTGTAAACAAACACCAAGACAGCCATCAAAGCTAGATTCAGATGAGACTAGGTCAGGTACTTCTACAATTCCCATACCACTCATCAGGACAATTAAGTCCACTGGAATCTGGAGTGCTTAGTCATTTCCCTACTAATACTACGCACAAATTGACTGCTAAAAGAATAAAAGACACTCCGCCTCAGTAAATAGAAGCTTTTCAATTTTTACCTTTAAACACACACAAAAAAACCCCATCACTCTAAAACACCTTAAAGGTGCAGAGCAACTTCTTAGTGATAGCCATGTTCATTTCAAAGCCTACAAGTGACCTAGAACTTCAATTATTAATTTAAAAGCTGAAATGATGCTTTTGAAGACTTGTTTAAAATCAATACAGAAAAGGAAGGAAAACTTCCTTCATGCAGTCTAATTAAAAAAACAAGATAGAAATACAGCATTAATTCTTACTTCGTTCTCTATTGGTAGCACACAGTCTGCATGTTCATTAAGCTCCTTCATAGCCAGAACACTGTTATACGGAGAAGTAATAACATCATCTTCACCAGAGGGATAAACTGAAGTAACAAATCTATATACTTCTGGGAACTCATCCTCAAGCAAATTTAGTACAAAAGTTCCAAGGCCAGATCCTGTCCCTAGTTATGAATAAAGGCAGAATGAGAGAAATTAAATGGTTCCCCATGTTATCTTAGGGCCTAAGACTCACATATTGGAGACATACAACTTTTCAATTATATATGCTAATTAATATTTTCTGAAACATTTAGCTGACAGTGAAGGGCTCTCAAATCTAAATTAAGGCAAGAAGGTTGTACCTGGACAGGAAAATAATAAAGTAATAAAAGTATTTACCACAGTGTACCATTCAGGATGAAGGTCACAATCTTTAAAACTTCTGCAACCCAGAAAGTCCTATTATGAAATCAACATTTTCTAACCTAGTATTTCTGTTTCTTATTTTAAAATCTTTTATTCGAAATTCGAAACAAAACATTTGCTTAAAAGCACTGAACTGCCCCAAAGAATTACTTTCCTTTTAGGGTTTTCTTTCTAAAGTTTTCTCATTCTCTAGTCAAAACAGAACCACCCCTTTATCCCAGCACAGAGACTTTCTTCCTCATCATCACCAAGAACACAGCACAGAGCTCAAATTGGAGGACTGAACTGTGATCTTTTCCTGACTTTTCAGCTACATTCTCAGTGGCAGACAATTTATTCTATCAACAAGACAGCAATCTTCTGCAATAGCAGAAGCAGTATCTGCAGGGTCTTCGAAATTAAGCAAATGGCCACAAAAAAGGCCCTTGACAAAACTTGTTTTATATTTAAAGCTACTTTCTGTGTCTTCTTGCACATCATAACCAGACAAAATACATGCTGCCCCCAGGTTTCTGGGGTAGGAAGGGTTAGTGGCAATGCAATAATGCAAAAATTGTCACTGCAAAGGATTCTCCCTTTTGGCTTATTAACAAAGTAATTAGATTGGGTTCAAGAGAACGATGTAGAAGGAAAATAGAAAAACAAAGCTTTTCTAAACTTATGGACCTTAGAAGTCTCCTTCAAAGCCTTTGGAAAACACTTTCCCCATGATTAAAAGCAACTTGATTACAACAGTGATGTCAGAGGCCACTGACCCTTCTCTGATCAGTAATTCCTCAGAGTTTTTGTCTTTGGTAGCTGCCTTGATCCACCCACTGCATCACATTTAAAATTTTAGCTGCATTTTTGTTCTGGGCTCCTCAGTGTATGTAAATATATATATATATAATTACAGGTCCACTTAATTAGTCTGTGTTAATTTTTTTAATTATCCATTCTGAACAATGTAGATTATTATATTTATCTTCTTTTCAAGATCCACGCTTTTCTTTTTCATCTGTGGCTACTGCAATCATACTCACCACGAAGAGATTACTTACCACCTCCCATGGAATGAATGATAAAGAAACACTGCAGACAGTCACAATGTTCTGCAGTTTTCCTCAGCTTTTCTACAATGTTTTCCCGGTACTGATATCCATACAGCTTATAACCTACGGCCCTGAGGATATGAAAAGTACTTTATCAGTAAGAAATAAAATCTAACAATCAATCGTTCAATTTTTTACTTTACCTCCTATGTGACACTTTAGGGACATTTAGAGTCTAAAGCTGGGTGCAACACTTAATCTGTGAGAGTTTCTAAGTAGTGACTACATAACAAGAACATGGGAGTCAGGACATGATTTTAATTTTGAGGATGCAAGCAGCACTAAGTTCACACTTGGAGCACGCACTATTATTTTGTACCAACAGGGATGATCTAACTGTAATAATGAAAGTTATATACTCCTTAGCAATAAGGATACCCCCATGCAGTATGTGTACTGATCTTCCTTTGAGTACTATGCAAGTCAGATGCCACCAGTAATTAAGAAAACCCAGACAACTCATTTTCCATACGCCTGCCTGCTAGATGGTGAAGTTACAGGATGTTTCACTCTCTTTCGGTACATTTGCTGATGATTTGCTTTCCAGTCTGTACTGCACTGAATATTACTAGAGGCACATTAAGATCTCCATGAAAATTTGGAATTCGTTATGTTAATCAATCTTTTTCTGAATTTTTCTTTTTGATAAGAGAAGAAGCACAAAGCCAGACTCTGCGGTGCTTAGAAATAAGAAGTGCATTTGTTCATGTATCTCATTTCCACTGTAGTTGCACAGTCTTAAACTAGGTTATGGCTTTGATTGAGCAATGGAAGCAGCTGAATACCAAAGAAACAAAAATAAAAAGCATGTTCTTTTGAAAGAAGAATCAAAAAAGAGGGACAAAAAATAGACAAAATGGTGTATCAGCAGAATTATCCTTCTATAAAAGCCTTTTCAAAGTCCTCCTCCAGGCAACAGTGACTCCAAGTTTACTGGTAAAATGCTGCAGCTCCCCAGGTGCAGAATGAACCAGAAAGCTACAGTTATCATTTCCCTTTTCAAATGCCATCTAATTAGATGCTAAGAAATGTGTTCTGAAGAGGTTCTCACCAGTTGTTTCCTGAACCAGAAACATCTGTGATAAGCTGCTTGCTATCAAACACATCCCTCAATGGTCCCTGCAGAATTTCATTTACCACACCCTCCTCCATGTCAATCAACAGTGCCTTAGAGAAAGGAAAGAAATAAAATTCAGTCAGTAAGAAATCACCCTTGAAATAATCACACAAAGAAATATAAAATATTTACAATACAAAAGGTATAATGTTTCTGCTCTGCTCCAGAGAAACCTTTTTTCCCCAGTTGTTAACTAGAATATCAGCTTGGTTAACCTTAACTGATTTGCTAGAAGTTGTTCAATAGGACAGCATTTCCGACAATGAAATTTTGTTAAAATTTTATAATATTTTTGCCCCAATACTTGGGAATGAAGACATGAAAACATTTAAATGATTAAGAAGCAAGAAAACTCAAAACATAAAAAGTGGCTCAAAGAAACCCACTTCTTAGAAAATTCAAATAAAAACTCAGTTACTGATATCTGCAATAATTTTATTAAAACTACAATTTAAATTAATCAACACGAGCGACAGCAAACTGCATTACTTGACTGAACCATAAAAGTTACTATTAGAAATTTGACTATTCAAACCAGTATTTAAACCTGTATGCAATTTTAAGGACTTTATGACATTTCCCACACAGTTGGATGCAAGAATGATCTTTATAGATTGCCTTACCCGTGCTTTTAATGAGCAAATTTTTCCTTTGTAAATATCAGGACCATTACCATCACTTCTGGAAAAAAACCAGTACAGAAAAATCTAAGCTCAGATTCATAACAGAAGAATACACATAACAATAAAATTTTCTCTTTAACTGAAGAGAGAAGCATTGAAAGCTCACTCTCAGATAGAGCCTCTGCTCTGCAGTAATTCTACAGTTTGCCAAAACCTGAGAGGATTGTATTTGTCCTTTACCATCAAGTGATCTCTGTATTTGCATCATGTAATGGAACACAGCTCACCAAGTAGCTCCAAGTGAGCTTTTCACTGAGGGCAGTTACAACACTGTGCTTCTGCTCAGGTGTGAAACCTGTGTAATTGCACCAGCACAGTGCTGTGCTTGACTGACTTTGCTATCAAGATTTACCAGTTCAGGAATCTGCTGGGCTGACACAGTTACTTCTTTCCCAGGATTCATCGTACTGAGCCAACACAGGAAACTAGGATTGTGTTACAATCACATTCTGTCCACAGTGAATGCTGCTGCTGCTGCACTCAGAGGGTGGGATACTCTGATCTGGCCAAATTGCATTCAGCACAGGGGAAAATGGGCAGGGATACTGGAAGACAGATCTAATTTTACCCTCAGTTATTTACCTAATTTGGGAGCTGGCCAATTTTAAATTTAAAGCATGTCTTAGACCATTCTACCACATTAACATTCAACCACAGCAATATTCCCCAATCTCAGCTAAAATTCACTACAATACCAACAGTCTGTCCCTGCTCAGTCTCATCAGAAATGAGGGGAAGGGAATATGGGGCTGCACTGGATTCCTCCAGGATTTTACACCTTATCACTCAAAGAAGCTCTCCAGACACTTCCCATTACAGGAGCAGCTCACAGCAGTCTCCAGTGCTCCTCTACCACCCTTCACAACACCTGTATGAGTCCACTACAGCAACACTAAAAACACCTAGAAAAGTTCTATTTCTTTTCAAGGACTAACAAAACTCAAAGAGGAAAAAACACCTGACCCCAAAACAACGCTTCCTTTTTTTTCTGATTGTCTTTGCGGTCTTTCATACCAGACCACACTCCAATCACTTGGATTCAATTGCTGAACCACCCCCCCATGCTCCTAGAGTCAGAGAATGGTTTGGATTGGAAAGGACCTTAAAATTCCAACCCTGCTACCATGGGCAGGGACACCTTTCACACAAGCAGGCTGCTCAGAAAGAAAAGAGATGTTTCTATTGCAGCCAACCTGTTCATCAGGCATGTAGAAAAACACAGGCATTTTTTACAACCAGATTTTCTTGGTTTAAAAAAAAAAATATGTTTTTTATTATTTTTAGGAAATGCCCACAAGGAACAGCAATCATAAACTCCAATGCATTTGCATGTTCTTTCAAAGTTGTAAAATTTGAGACAAAACAATTTGTATTTCAATGCTGTTTTAGTTAAAATCACATGCTGTACTGCAACCTTGTCATATGATGGAAGGAAAAAGGGGTTGGTCAAATCCTTTTTAATTCATTAAAATACAACAATACCCAAGCAATAAAAAAAAACCCCAGCAATATCCAAGTGCACATTTTATTATTGCAAACTGCAACGATTTTTCTAACTGGACAAGAGATGACTGAATGCCCTTAAGGTATGAACTCATTAACTTACAAAAAAAAATCATTGCCACTACTCTTTGTAACAAAATAGATAAAAAAGACTTAAAAACTGACAAGTCTTTTCTATGTAACATACAATTCCTCTTACAACTTCTTGAGAAATGCTGCTAAGTTGGTGTTCAGCGTGACTGTGAATTGCAATGCCAAAGGCTATCAGAACCTGACTGTCCATCTTTTGGACAGAAGGAAAGGAAAACAAACCCAAACACTTTCAACACCTTTAACTGCTGAAGTATTCTTACAATGGAAATGTAAAGAAAGGGTTTTGTGGAGAATACAAAAAAGCAAAATCTTTTTCTAGCACAAACTAAATACGACTTAAAACAAAGAAAATCCTGACTTAGGTTAAGAGAAGATACTTGAAGTGTTGATCCACTGTGTTAAAGCTCATGAGCTGCTTGATAAGACAACTTACCTTGTATCCACGTTCCTAAAGAAACTGCTTAAAGCTTCATCATAAATTCCCTTCTAAAAGGAAAAAACACAAAATGATGTGTAATGCCAAAAATTCTCAGTGCTTTTTCATAGAACAATTTAAGTTGGAAGGGACCTCTGAAGGTCACCTGTCAAACCTCACCACTCAAATCAACAGTGAACATCTATGTTGAATCCAGCTAGCTCTAGTCAGCTCTAAAAAAGAACATTTAATTGGAAAATCAGCTTGTTATTAAAAACTGGCAGGAGGATTTAACTAGGAAATTAATTTTTCAGCACAACAACTGAAGTAGTTTACTGAAGATCCCAATGCAATTATTAAATTGAATAGCTGCTGTTTAGCTGACTCAGTTCATCACTGACACAACACTCAGTTCATCACGGGCTCTATGCCCATGATACCAATGCCCACTAAGATCTGTGAAAAGGAGAGCACATCACACTGAATCAGTGATTTCTAAACTCCCTGCTGAGAGACAGCATGGAAATTATTTACCCCACCATAGACCTGGCAAGTTTAAATACTTTAACATTATTATTTACAGATTGCTTGCCATACTCAAGACCTGGTGGGGCAGAATTTGGAAGCCACTCTATCGTTCTACACTACAAGCAGAACTCTCCACACACAGCGTGAAGTTCATCCATTGCTTTTGTACGGCTGCTTTTAGAGAAGGCGTTGAGGACTGCACAGCATTATCTCTTAACATTTTGTGTTCGCCAGGGAACACTTTGTAGCCACGGAAAGGAAAGTGTGACTTTTGTCGAGGGCATAATTTTATGCCCTCTTTACAGTGCCGTTTTCTTGAGCACATCTGAATGGCAAGTCCACAACATTAGCTAACACCAAGGCGTGCCAGCCCCCATACAAAGTACCTGCCCTGAACCACCTCAAACCTTGCAATGCCTGGCTGCAGGCTGAGAGACATCCTGGGCTTTTCACGGTGGCAAGCCGGAGAAAGCTGACTGGAATTAGTGATCCACAGACCCACAGAGCAGTCCGAGGCAGAAGGGACCCACGGGGATCGAGCCCAACCCTTGGCCCTGCACAGAACAGCCACCGAAACCACTCCGTGTCCCTGACGGCGTTGTCCAAACGCTTCTTGAACTCTGTCAGGGTTGGTGCTGTGAGGACCCTGTTCCAGTGCCTAAACACCCGCTGGGTGAAGAACCTTTTCCTAACATCCGACCTAAACCTCCCCAACACCCCCTGGTGATCGCCCAGCCCTCTTGATTTACCACGGTCCCTCGATAAACCCACGGTTAGGCTAAACCGCACAAGAACCCGGGGGTAGTCTCGCTGGGAGTGCAGCGGCCTTGCTTTAACCACACAAACCCGGCGCTTCGCGGTCACAGCGACGAAGGCGGGCGGGGCCGAAGCGGCACCGCCGCCTCCCCAGGGCCAGGGCGGCTCGGAGCCACGGCGGCGGCGCTTTTACCTTGTTGACGGCGGCGTGTTCCCGCAGCGCCAGGTCCCAGAACCGGCAGCCCACCTGGTTCCCGCACTGTCCCACTGCAAAGGGGAGAGACACGGCTCAGACCCGGGCAGGGGGCGGCGGGGGAGGACTCTGGGCGCCCAGACCCCTTACCCTGCACCACCACCGACTGCGCCATAGCACGGCCGGCGGCGCCCTCCCCGTTCGAAGTGCGCGCCCGGAAGCCGCGCCCCCTAAGTTCCTGCGGTGGAACGTCCCACCCGTGGCCCTGGCGGGCGCGGACGGACCGTCCCATTCGGGAGCGCGGGGGGTGCGAGGCGGGGGAAAGGTGGGAGGCGCGGCGGGTTCGTCCCCCCGGTATCGTGGCGGGTCGGGGCGAAGCTCTGGGGGGTGCGGGGTCTCAGCTAAACCCAGCTCCAGGGGGCTCGGCAAAGACCTCAAATGAAGTCTTTATATGGGAAAACAGAAGCCGCAGGATCACAGAATATTGCTGGGCTGGAAAGGTTTCCGTATTACAGTTCGCTACCTTTCGTGGCTAAAGATGGTGTGATAAGAAGCATTTTATTTTCCTCGAATACACAATTTGGGAAGATGGTATGAAAACGCAAATTAAAAATAAAATGAAAAAGTGGTCACTGTGAAAGGCTGTAATGGACCTTCCCACCAGGCTGTTTTTCTTTAAGCTGAGTTTCGTATTGCGCGTTTAATTTTCCACAGTGCAATCGCAAAGTGCTTTTGAACATAGCAACGTTGGGAATAAAAAAAAAGGAAAGAGTGAAAAATGTAGAGATGCTATTGTCTCAGCATAACAACACTGCTCCACAACATAGCTAAGCTGCAAAATCATAGAACTGTTTAGGCTGGAAATTACTTTTAAGATCATCGAATCCAACTCTTAACCCAGCACTGCCAAGCCCACCCCTAAACTGGTAAATAATGTGTGATAGGCAAAGCAGTCACTTGCAGAAAGCTGTCCTGTGACACAGATGGCATTTCTGCCTTCTCTAGGAGAACAAAAGCACTTCCATGCAACCCAGTTCGTTAGGTTTTTACGGCTAAAATTATCCAACAAAATAGTCTTTCTCCAAATATATAGTGCTGATGTGCAAGCAAAATGTGCTAAATGAAATTCTTAATCATTTATTTGCTCCTGGACTTGACCTAAGATCCTGTAGAGATTAATTATAGGCCCACAGGAAAATAAAGTTATAGCAAAGGACTAATTTGAAGAACTTTCCTGGAAAGATTATGTATGTATTGCAGCAAATAGAGTGTTATATAATACAATATAATAATGTATTGTATACAAGAAATAGATATACAGACTAATTTTTAAAAATTTAGTTGAAAGAGAATAATCCATCTACTGGAAATTTGCATTGTTCTGAAAAAGACACTGAGTGACTCAAGGTTATTCAAATGTCTTGTGTGAAATTGTAAGAGACCAATGGCTTTAGTGTTATAGGCATATTAGGCATCAAAAAAGAGTAATACTGTCTCAAATACTTCTTTTAAAAACTAATCACCAATGCAAAATTACATGAATATTAATCAGGAAAGTAGGTAGTAATTTCTGTCTGGACAGATGTAACCTATAGCTTAATCTTGTTCCCTATGCTTATCTGAGCTGGTCTAAACTTGGAGACTGTGCTTGGTTCTTGCTATTTGATGTCAAGGTGTTTCTGTACTTCTTGTCCACTGTCACGTTCATAAAGGCTTCCCTTCCTGTGTCTTTTTGTCCTTGCTTAGGCTAAAAGCAGTACAGCATTGCTTATAAGCATTCTAAAGTTAAAGTCTGCAGAATCTCTTAACATTACTGTATCTGGCTTGCTTTCTTCTTGTGTGATTAACTACACTTTCTATTTGTTCTTTCAGTTAGTTGTAGCTTTTGTGTTCTGCATCCCATCAAGATTCAGCTTAATGGAATTCAGTCTACTGAACACGAAATTGCAGCAAAACACTTTGGCTTCCAGTATGCTATTAAGAGTTCTGTGATGGCAAATGCTACATGATTATTCTCACTGAACTTGGAAACCCTGTGAATCAGAGATGCAAGTGAGATTTGTATTCATGTGGGAATATTTTATAGCTTCCAAAGGAGGCCCAAGGAAAGGAAGTTGATGTGTAATAGCCAGGTTGACTTGATGCATGTGCTGAGATGCTTAATGAAACAGTCAGATCAACTATGTGAAGGAAATAATCACACACTGGCTTTCTGTTTTGTTGTAGATGAAGCTCTACTTCGTCTACCGTATTATAAATGCATAAATCTATGCTGATCCCCTCAGAGACTTTTTGTCTATGTTAATAATTTAATCAGCTGACTTATGCTAATGTGTGTTTCTTACCCTTAATTTCTCAGTAACTTTTTGTTGATAGTGTTACACAGCTTTGGAACACAAATTGAATGATTGTATGAATAACTTACTCTGTTATTGAGAGGAAATGGATTGCCGTGGACCACAGTGAATCTATGAATAACCCTTAAATCCCAACTGTAAGAAGAGCCAAATGAACATCACAAGTTAAATATGTGTGCTATGCTTTCAGCATCTTTTTAATAACACTCATTCAACTATTGAGGCCACATGCTGCTGTAGGGAGAATACACTGGAATTCGAACTAATTCAATCCCCTGATTTATATCAGGTCTTAGCTCACATATGAAGGTTTGTCAGTTTGTAGTTTTCTTTCCTTTTTTTTTTTTTTTTTTTTTTTTTTTAACGTAGAATGATTGGCTTTTGGGGACTTACTGTTAGGCTTGTAACACTACATCTTTAATTTTCCTGGCCAGGCTGTTGTCACCTTGAGGAGAGGGGAGACTTCTACACATTTTTAGATAAAAGAGATAGAGGGTCCAGAGATCCTATTCAAACACTCTATTTTGAAGCAGTTGCTGAGCTTTTCATCTTGAAATTGTATTCTTCTGTATACAGCCATGCAAATGTCCAATTTCAGAATATTCTGTGATATGATAACAGTGTAGTTGTAGCCCCGATTCAGATAAAGGCTGTAACAATGCATATTAAAATTTTGAAGGTGGCAGAGAAAAGTTATAATTTCTTAGAGTCAGTGCTCATTTTTTGTAGACTTTCTGCAAAACTGAGATAGTTATATTCAAATTGAAATTGCAAATGGACAATCAGACAATGTAGCTCAGAACTTGAAGGGTTTTCCCAAATCTTTGCAGATGAAAGGTTTTGTAGTTTGGAGCTACAATTTTTAAGATAGATACAGAGACAAATTGAAATCTGAGAAGATTTCTGCTTAGGCAGTTACCTTCTCTTAAACACCAGCAGCTTTGAAATGAAAGCGGAGGTGTGTATAATATAATGCATCACATACAGACTTTCTTTGGTGCATATGAAATGGTAATTTCAAGGTCTGTGTGGATGTTGGGGGCAGGGAAATTTGCATTATTTTCTGATTTCTCCTGGGTCTGCAAGTATCCTCTGGTTTATAATATTTTTCTTTGGAAACTGTGTTCTGCAGAGGGAAAACCTATATCTTTGAGGCCTAGAAAGGAAAATTGAGGAAGATATCCTCCACAAATATTGGTGTGTTTGATTAGCTGGTGATGTAGTAAAGAGACGTAAATTGAATGGTTGTAGTTTATGAATTTTAATGTGGTTTTTGTTCACATATACTGTTTTAGTCTATTTTTAGTTTTCTATATATAAATTATGTAAAGGACTGATTAATCAGAAAAGTCATTCTTAAATGTAAATTCACAGAACAAACCCAAATCATATTGCAGAAAATATGGCTAAGAGAAATATTGTTTATTCACAGAGCTTGGATGTGGATATGAGAAAATATGCTTCGGTTTGAAGTAGGCGTAAGACAGAAAAACATTCCAAGTATGTGTGTACCAGTTAACATACAATGCTTCACTTAATACCAGCATTCACTAAACTGTGATGCTCTTAGAGGGGCGCAAGCATATGTTATTCCTGACTATCTCTGCTTAGCAGCTGCAGGCAACCTCAAAAAGAATTTCAGTAATCCTTGTAACAACCTATCTAAGCAGGGAATCTGCTGTTCTTTTCTCTCCAGCTACAGGGTCCTGGTGACCAAGGCATGAGGAAGCTTAGCTCAGGTTGTGGTGTCTTGGGCTTAGTTGAGCTAATCTAACAACTCGCTGGCACTGGAAGCGGGGAGACTTCCTTTTTTACCCTTGCTCCCAGCTGCCCTGCCCTGACACCATGCATGGCCTCTGATACCCACTGGGAATCCCGTTCACTGATTTGACAACATTCCCCCTCAACACCAATAATTAAAAAAAAATCCCAAACCAAAAGCTCCAAATGTTTTCTGTTCAGAGTCTGGGTAGCAGCTGGGAACAAAAGAGAGTCGAGCAGGTATAGTGGTTTCGGTATTCGAGACAAAAATGGCATTTGGAGGCAGCGAGATTTGGGGACGCGTGTGGGTTCAAAGAGACTCTAGAGGGATTCTCTTAACTGCTTGCTTCTGAAGTATGAACAGTGGGTTTTGAAGTGATAAAAAGACAGGTTCTGTATACCCCTCCAAGAAGTAGGAGGCCTCCATAAGGAGTTGGAAAGAGGATCAGTCCTTGGAGCATATTTCCTGAGAATTTCAGGGAATAGAAGGGGTGACATGTTCAGGAGCAGGCAGGCAGGACAGGCATGGTGCTGAAAGTATGAGTAAAGCTGACAAGGCTGGTAAAAGGAGAGGCAGTGGCTGCCAGAGCTGTGCTGCCTTCTTTCATCCACTTACCACCCAAGACTAGGCTCTAGGAGCAAGTGGAGAGTCAGTGATAGGGTCCCAGCTGTTGGGGAGTTCTCGTGCCAGTGTATCCAGAGCTTGCAGTTCTTTATCCAGAATAAGCCGAGCCTGCTGTAATCTGTCAAAACCCTTTTCCCACTGAGAATAGTAGGGAAAGTGCTGATTACTGCTTACACATATTCTGGTGGTTCCTCTAGCTGTCCACAGATTCAAGATCTTGGGATTCCAGTTGTCACTTGTGTGTTTTCCAGATGAATTCCTATTAATTTTTACCTTTCATACTTTTCTGCTTTGCAGCTGGTCATCTTTTGAGTTGGTTCCAACAGTAATTTGCCCAGCAATCATAAAACTTTGTCAATAGTACTTTAATTTTTAAAGAAAAGAGACCTAAATGGCTTTGACCCCTTGTGTGTGATCACTGAAGAGACTAAGTTTTGCAAGTGACTTGTGTCTATTTGACACAAGCTTACTGTGAGATCAAGCCTAGCATTAACTTCCATCTACCCTCTATGGTTGTAACATAGCTCACATTTGCAGCCCTTTGCCTTCTGTTTACATCTTCCCAATTCACTCCCGGTTCCTCTGCAACAGCATGTCTTCCACAGGAATGTGTTCCTTGTTTGAGGATTATTGGTGTAAACTGAAGTCCTGCAGCAGTCTCAGACGGAACTGATGATTTTGTATGATAAGGGGTTCACCTGAAAATGTGACCATTATTCTGCTCTCTACTCTTCCTGTTTACTTGTGTTACGTTAGTGCAAATGAAAGCACAATATGATTGAGAATTTAGTGCTGTGTTTCTATCTAAGTGCATTTAAGAATTCAGTGATTCAGTGAAGAAGTTGAAATTTGGATTTTTATCCCTTTCTATGTAAGGCAAATTCCCTAGTTTAGGTAAATGATCAAATATGTAAAGCATCTGTCATAAAAGGTATACATCCTGTCTTCACTCTGAGCTAGAACATATCCATGAAGT
Organism: Serilophus lunatus; assembly: GCA_013399895.1. Taxonomy (NCBI): domain Eukaryota; kingdom Metazoa; phylum Chordata; class Aves; order Passeriformes; family Eurylaimidae; genus Serilophus; species Serilophus lunatus. The sequence goes on along the minus strand of VXBA01001896.1, from coordinate 155,252 downwards.
CTAGAAATGGAATAAAAATTTTAATTTTTCATTATTTGTAAGCTTACATAATTAGTATACTCCCTGCCCCTCATTTGATTTGAGGAATATATAAATGAGTTGAATGGAAAATTAAAATTATACAATAGGATCTCTGAACAGTTATTTGTGATGTAAATCCATTATCTAATTTTATTCTTTAATGAGCATTAACAGATTCTTTCCTGCAAAACAAAGGGTGACTAAGGTATGGAATGGAATGAAATGATATAGAGATCTATCTTGAAAATAACATATTTAATATAACTTTAATTTCTTTTATAGTCCCACATTTCTTTGTAACAGATTGGCCACACATACACTATAAGAAATGATAAAGCTCACTCTTGTGGTATAGTAAGAGAAGTGCAGAAGCAACAGCCCTTTATTATTCAGTGATTTTGATTTGTGTGTAAATATTAGAAGTGACTCCTAAGCATACTGCTTTCTGTAGATGTAGCTGTGTAATTTTCATTCTTCTCTTGCTGAACATGCCTACTTGTTCTATTTTTCTTTCTGTGGTCTAAGGAACTTTACTGGATCAATGCAGTGCACTATCAGGCTGCTGGACAGGTATTAATGCTTACAGCACCACTAACCAAAGCTGCTTTACTAAAACTCACTGGCTTTTCATCAATCATGAAGTTACGAATGCAGCCAATGAAGGAATTGCGCGTAGTCAGGCTTGATGTTAGCAGAGACTCTGGAAGAAGCAGATTAAAAAAAAAATTAAGTAAATAAAAATGTAGAGCTCATGATGACCAAAATAATCAGTTTGGTGGCAGAATCTGTTAAATTTGCTACTAACTGCTGCTCTGCTGAATCTTCTGTGGATCTTCTAAAATATCTGGCTTACTACGAGTGTCATGGAGGTCATTAGAGTGAATGTGATTAGTTATCTGTGGTTATATAAAACTCCTGATACTAGATTGTCAATAGAAACTCAATTTGCATTTTTTGACAACAGTATTTTCTTTTAAGTAACAGAATAGATGATTCCCCATGTCTGTTTTTGTAATTTAACATTACATGCATTGTCATCTGTGTCTGATTTGTTAGTTTGCATCTAGTTTGCTGTATTTGCATGATATTATTTAGTATTATATCTTGTTTGTTTTTGTGAAGTTCTGTGTAAGATTTTTCTGTGCCAGTGTGATCACAATGTTATAGAGCCAATAATGGCATTGCTTTGGTATTCTATAATTAATGTAGAAATAGAAGGCTCTGTTATGAGCAGAACAGCATTTGCAATTACCCTTTTATATTACCTCTTTGGGAAGAGTTCTGTCCTAATAAAATTCCAGTTTGGATTTAAAGAGTGAACAGGCAGCTGCACATAGATTTCATTATTCCCTTTAGGCTCATTTTACCTCCTGGTAGTGTGGGATGGATGTGAACACCATGCATTCAAGCCACTAATCCAAGATAAGCAATATAATGAATTTTGTGGTTAGAGCTACTCATGATTGACATGCAGGGCACAGAGAAATAATGCTGCATGTTTTCAGTGAGAAATGTACAGGAGTTGACTTAAAAATTGAATCACATAGTGTTGATTACAGTTTGTATATGAACCCCAACAGAGTAGCTGTCTGTTGAATAAGGGAAGTAAATGTAGTAATCTTGGCCCACGCTGCACAGATGGCTTGTGAGTCACAAATACACATGAGCAGACATCTGTGCAATAGAAACAACCGGTCAGAAAAAGAATCTTGTTTTGTCTTGTGTTTAAAGATGCCATTGCTTGAAGAAGAGGTAAGAAGCCTATCATCAACTAAACCTTAAGACTTCAATTACAGTGACAGTGAGTTTCCAGTCCCATAAACAAACAAAGAAATAAATAATTTCTTAAAAGAACATTAAACCGATACTGGAAAGTAAAATAGAAAGAAAAGGGCCTTTTTTTAGGTGGTTGACTTCTCTACTGAATTCATACCTGACCCTCCAGCAGCTGTGAATGTTTTAGTTTTAATAAAGCAGCACTTTCTTTTCTTTGAGAACTTGAGAGAGAACATTTCTGATCAGCTCGAGCTTTGAATTTTACCAGGTTGTTCTCATGTTTTATCCTTTTTTTAAATGAAAATTAAGTCTTTATGCTCTCTCTGGAAACAATGTTCAAATCTGAGAACAACGTACCACAAAGCTACCAAAAACGTACCTGGTACACCTCCAATAAATACTGGCTCTCTGTGGTCAATTGCCTTTGGATTTAGTGGCCCTACCACGTGGTTGACTTCGGAATCTACATCCAGTTGCACCACATTAGCGTCTCTAATAACTGAAAGGAGAAGGAACAGGGATCAATTAAGAAGTAGTGCATGAGTTTTCTGTGACAGGCAGGAGTTTTTTGTTTCATCTGAGTAGTTCATTTAGGGTTTGCTAGATTGAGTGTGAGCCATGGGTGGCAGTATGGGGGCAGATCCTGGCACTTAGCAGGGCCAATGGAAGATCCACTCTGGGAACAAGGGTGCTTTTTAGTGAGGCTCTTGATTGCTGATTATGTCTAGGCTGTAAAGTATAAGCATAAAATATCATGTGGCTTAGAAAAACTGTTTGCCGAATCATTCCCAATAGAGGATGTATTAGAATGCAGTGAGGTTTCCTCCTTGCTTTGTCTGCCTGAGTTTCCTTCAGAAGGGAACCAGAATGCACAGGGAAATGGTCCACACTCAGGTCTCTTCTGGATGTGAGAAGGAGGCATCCTAAGTCAGCATCTAGACAGGAAGGTAAGGGTGTTAAAGGTACCTGAGGTTTAGAAGTACTTTTTGACTTTCAAATCCAGGAAAGAAGGATGACTGTCTGGCCCAAACTCCTGACTGTAGACATCTCTCTACTGTGAGCAAATGGCTCCTCAGGTCTGTCTTGTTATTTGGCTTTTAAAGGCAGCATGTACCTGTGCCTACTACATTATACAACCTTATTTAACCTCTAATTGGGAAAGGCAGAATATTATCTGCTATGTGACTTAGGAAAGGTTGCCAGCATTTCAGTTAGGCTGCTTTGTGTTCTTTGAACTAGGAAGGTCTGTATTTTCTTGTTCTTTGTACCTTCATAAAAACTTGTGCTTATCCTCCCATAAAGATCTAACAGTTCTATATCTGAGAGATGAATAAGACACAAACTTGGGTCTTAATAGGTGAAAAAGAAGAAAATATGACTTCATTCCCAGTGCTCTAGCCCATGGAGACGGATATCTTGGGAGAGAGAGATGGGCTCTGTCACCTTAATTAGGGGATAATCATGTTTTACTGACCTGCAATTCGATGCCACCTGCCATCGCAGAGACTCTGTTTCAGTGTCACTGAAGTTGAAAAATCCCTGATTCCATTATTCAATGTCACAGTAACCTGGGGGAAAGTAAGGTAACCATCACTGTAACCTCCCTTCTTTTCTCTTTTTAACTTCAGTTGTAATAATGCTGTATTCCCCACACAAAATATGTCAAGTATCAAAAAGAAAGGAAAGCATGATTTCATTAAATTCTTACAATAAAGTATCATTTCAACTCACAATTTAAGTGTGGTGTTTTTTTGTTTGTTTGGGTTTTTTTAATTGTTCAAATTCAATAGTTCTGAAACATTTCTAATTTAACTCAAGGAGAGTTCAAAAAAAGATTTAAAAATAACAGCTAATTTCACTCATTTTCTAGTACCTCTACTCTGTAATTTCTTGTGTGGTAAATTAGTGTTTAGAGGCATCAGATGATGTTTTGACATCTTTCTAGCCACTTAATAAGGAAAAGTCATGAAAAACCCAAGTATGAAAAAACAGAAAAGATGTGAGAAAATTCAGTGAATTTAAGAATGACTTTTAAGTTACTTTTTCAAGCTTACCAGTAAATCTCTGGCAAAGAAAGTGAACCTAGTTCTGAATTTTGCACCTCTGCTTTAGTTAATGGATTAATATCTTTCTGCATGGAAGTGTTGCAGTAGCAGCAGAGCAATGTTGTGCCCCTGTTGAGAAGCACGAGATTCCCAGTGGTAATTGCCAAAGAACTCCAAATTCTGAGTCCAGCCACTCAGGCTCTTCAAATGTTTAAGTTGCCCCTGATTATGCTGACCCTGTGTTGGCTGAAAATCATAGAATAGTTTGAATTGGAAGGGACCTTAAAGGTCATCTTGTTTCAATCCCACTGCCATGAGCAGGGACACCTTTCACTAAATTGGGTTGCTCGTAGCCCCATCCAACCTATCCTTGAACACTTCCAGGGATTGGGCATCCACAACTTCTCTGGGCAACCTGTTCCACTGCCTCACCACCCTAACAAGGAAGAATTTATTCCTAATATCTAATCTAAACCTACTTTGTTTCAGTTTAAACACATTTCCCCTTGTCCTGTCGTTACATGCTCTTGTAAATAGTCTCTCCCAAGGAAAGAACTTGTATTTAATTCTGTTTGATATAGCTGTGACTATAAGAGAAATTTTAAATCCGTTTTTTTTCCAGAAGACCACCAGCAAACACAATTGAAATGATCCTCATATCACCCTTGGACAAAATACACAAATAAAGAACCATGAGAGAAAGCGAAATCACCTCAATAAATCACCTAGACAAGCTGTACTGATAGAGATGTGTACATTTAAAAAATGATGTTGCTGATCTTATTTGTCCAGCAAAACTGTTTTTGCAAAACAGGTCTTTTGTAATGCATTCAAAGGGGACAGATAGTTAATGCTAAAGAAACACAGAACTAAGAAGGTACTGGACTGCTGTAGTGGCAAGCAGGGAAGAGCTGCTTTTTAAGGTGAATTTTGTTTATAAATTGCATATGCATTTTACAGGAAGTGAGGTTTGAAGCCTTTAAGTGTGGCACAATACACAAGAATGCAATGTACTTTTATAATTCCTTTGTTAGTTCACCAAGAACTAGCTACAGGGGTAAGGTAATCAGCTGTCAAGTTAGGTGCCTACCTGAAACACCTGCTGTTCTGTCTCTAACCAATATAGAAAAATAGATTCTCTCAATAACAGCTTACCTAGTCACCTGTATTAGACACCTGCTTCAGGATAGGATGAGTGACCACGTTAAACTGTTCACTCAGTCACTCAGCCACTCTGCAATTCCTGCTTGTAAGAGAGGTGACAGCATGTTTCCTCAAATATTGCATGAAGAAGAAATGGATAGGAACTCAGATTTCTCTTTTAACAAAGAAGAAATTAAACATCAACAGTTACCTTATTTGTAAGTGTTATACATTTTCAATGTGAGGGTAAAAGAGAACTAGTAATTTCTTTTTCTTCTTTTCAACTGCTTGTGACATATTTATAGTTTGTATCAGTGAAGTGATTTGATATTGTCTTATGTGTTATCTTTTGTATTTTAAAATAAGTATCTGGTTTGCCTAATCTAAGCAGTTATTGTATTTAGAAGAGAAATAAGAATCAATTAACGGGAAATGTATAAGACAAAAGCTGCATGTATAAAAGCTAAAGTTGGTGGAAGAGAAACCAGTCCAAGGAGTGGAGAAAATGGGACTCATTATACCTGTCCATTTCTCATGTGCATATTCAAGTACTCTCCATTCACACTGTGACCATGCAGTAGAATTCCTGAGCTGCTTCGGGGACGTATTTCAAAAACAACTTCAAATTTCAGGCCTAAACTGAAGGATTCATCTGTGAGGTAGAAAGAATAACATCCTTGTTGAACTGAGTTAGTGATGAAATTGGACATTTATTCAAAGTCAAAATAGACAACCAAACCCAGAGTGGAATTTATTTGTCTTTAAAGCTATTAAAACATGAGATAGCACGGTGTGCTCTCAATGATCCATTTCAACTTTTGCTTTGATTGTGTTTGTTTGGAATACTGATGAAGGTTTATTTATTTTTTCTCATTATTTAAAAAGTGTATTTTGTTTAAAAATATTTTTTAGCAATGAAATGGATGACAAAAAGCAAGTGATCTGTATTTGTTGGCAGTTCCTTATTGTGCAATTTGCTAGACATTCAGCAGCCACTGAGTGAGTGGGAATTCACTTGAGCTTTGATGATTCAGTAAGAGAAACTCCCAGTTTCAATCTGGTGGCAGGCCAGGGAACAAATTAGAAACATTGTCTGACTCTTCTTGGTGTTGCCAATGAATTGGATTGTGCAGTTTCCTTTCTTGTTCAGATCAGAGCCTATGTGACCAAAACACTCTCATAAAACTTCCTGGAACACAGCAGGAGTAGATGACAAAATAGATGTGTTCTGTCATGCTGTTCTGTATCAAGACATGAAGAAAGCATTCATGTAGGATTTTTTAATTACATGTTGTTCTATTAATTAAAAAACTAAGGAATGACCATTTGCTGGTGTACTTGTCTTAGCCACATTGATATCTGTGATAATTTTTACCATATCTGTCCCCTTGTGAAATTATTCTAATTATTTGAAATACAGATGTGTTTATGTTGTTAAGTTTCACAGTGACATTGTGACTTATCAACATCATCTTCCTACCACAACAACGATCTGATAATATGATATCCTTAAAGCTCACAGCCTCAGAAATTGCCATGTCCTTTAGTGAAATATGCCATTCTGAAGCACAGTCAATACTACAATCTTATTATAGGATACATTTGTTTAGAAATGTATTACCAAGGACTACATATCCTCCTTCTGATGAAAAGTATGTTCCTGCTTCTGATGGACCTTCAAAGCAAGGCGTTACACTAAATGTCTGCGAAGCTGAAGTAATTGATCTTCCATTGAGCTGTAAGTTGCTGAGACAGCCACTAAAACTGTAGACAGAGTTAATCTGAGGGGTAAAAAAAAGTGATTAGTAGATGAACTGCTTGTGGAAGGAAATAAATTCTCCTGTCTTGTTTTTACTTGTTTATAAGCTGTAAGGCTGTGGTTGTCTGGTGCATGTTTTTAATTAAAGACAATCTCCAGAGAAAGGAAGCAGGAAAAATGCTTTTTGTAGCCTCTCACGTTTCTCTAATGACTTCAAGGTAATTCCAGCTTGTGTTGTTTCTCAAAGAGTTCTTACTGAGCTGTGAGAAATAAAATGCAACTAGAGCAAGGCAGTGATATGCATACCTCATGGCCTCAAGGCAAGACAGGGGTCTGCATTTTCAAAGTCATTTATCTATTTTGTTAGGCACATAACACTAACAATTATCTTGAAGGAGATTTTGTCATGTTCATTTTTGCTTTAACGCTTTCCATACACTTCAGTACCAAGCTGTAGAACAGAATCCTGACTTCTGGGTATTTTCTTAAAAAGGAGGTACTAAAACAACATTAAAATCTCCTTGAAACTCATTCTGTATACCAGATCTCATGGTGAAATTGATCTTGCTTAACTTTACCTGTGTCATCTAAGCTTGGATGTTACTAGAATTTCTCTGATCCTCAGGAATCATTTGCTTACCAGTGACTGCTGCAAGTCTATTGAAGTTTAGCCCAGCTACCACCAGCCCAGCCCTGTGGGAGCTTTGCTGTATGCTTGAACTGACCTGTCTGCTCCTCAGTGTGGGAAGGATTCAGATCTTAATATGCTTTTGCTTGAACCCTACAGTTAGCTTTTGTATTAGCTGTACACAGAGGTATGAAGTGATTTAACAGGTGTCTGGTTTACCTGGATATTTTTTACAGCTTTTCCAGGAGCCACACCTCCAATATAGAGTGGTTCAGTGACTTGCCAAGTATTAGCATTACTGTCAAAAGATTCTTCCAGTACTCGGAGACCATCAATTATCAAGCGACCAATATTTTTGCCTCTGGTAAATATCACCTAGGAAGGGAAGAAAAAAAATGGGGAAAATTACTTTCATCTGTAAAGGGATCATTCCTGTGCAGTGGAAGACGATAAGATGTTTGAGAAGAAAAGTTTGTGAGTGATATTCTACAAATTTGTTTTGTTAACTACCAGTATACCTTGCTGGACGATCCTCTTTTTTCACATTCATGTCAAAATGCTGCCTTTCTTATGTTCTAGTGTACAAGGTTAATCAAGGTGTCAGAAGGTCTACTGAGATCTACGTATCTTATATCCGCATATATGATTCATTGCATGTGAAAATGTTAGCATTTTCGCAGTCTTCACAGTTTTATGGATTCATCCGACCTGCTTTACACTCTTAAATACCCAAGTTAGTAACTTAGTAACTGTAGACTTCCTCTGAAGTTAGTGAGGAGAGAAAGATACCTACAGAGGGAAATTCACATTGACTCCTAAAATTGTCTTTTTACTATTGTATACCACTGAGGGAGCCCAAGACAGCTGTGCTCTTAGGCATTTTAAAGATATTTGCTGAACAAAATTATCATAGTCCTTCTTTTCCTAGCTCACTTAACACTTAATTGCCTTACTGTTCTGCTTGTTTCCATCACTTCTGTTCTGCTGTTAGTGTTGGGAATTGCTGGATTTTTATGGCTGACTCACTTTCCCAACCCTAGTTAAAGAGTTGAAAAAAATAATGAGTTGATAAGCCTTCCAATTTAAAGATATTGGTGGAAATTTCTCAGTGTATAGGTGTGCTTATTAATACATCAATTAAAATTCCCTGAGGTGTCACATCGGCAGTGCCTTTGCTGCAGCCTTTATGGCATGTGCCATGATAATAATTGCTTTCTTTTACTTACATCGTGCCACAAACCATCATTGTATTTCTCTTTGCTCTTTATCCTTATCTTCTGATGACCAGCATTAAACATAAAAACGAGTCGGCCATGAGCAACGAAAAGGGCCATGAAGTTGGTCTCCTTTTGATCCGAAATGTAGAAAATCATTCCATGAGATGAGTGAGTTTTCAGACTGATAGAGAACTGAGCTCTGGCACATAAAAATACAACATTAAAATTAAATCAGATATACTTAAATCAAAATTCAGGCAGAGGAAGACTGAGATTTCATCCAGAGGAATATAAATCTTCTTTATGGAAGTGATGTTTTCAGAAACATTCCATGCTGTATTTTGGAATAGAAATCAAAGCTGGAGTAGAAGCTGCCTGGCAAGGAATTTGTTTAAAATCTCTAGAGTGAATAAGTTCAATATAGACCACAAAAAACTGACACTATATACACTGCATTTCCATTCCTGTTGGACAGCAGTGTTGGGGGAGTTTTTAACTGTGATGGGTATAGGCTTGATAGTGCACAAATCTTTAACGCTGTTTCAGATTTGATACTTTGTAGCTTTGTAGGTACTTTGGTACCTTGTAGCTACTGGTGTAGTCCAAGACAACATGGAAAGTTATAACCTTGTTGGTTTGACATTTTCAACAGTGAAAATTTCTTGAGTGATTGCTATTATTACTTTGGCTCTAAAACATGGCAAAGCTGTATTGGTGTAGGACAGAGCCAAAACTGATTCCTCCTTCTCATGTCAATTAACTAACCTAGCTTTTGTTCTTGATAGTGTCTCAAGAATCTGTATGTTCCTAATTGTATGTGTGTGCACTTTCCACACATGCTTTACCTCTTGCCAATATGTGTTGTTTTAAAACAACACAAGTAATTGTGTTTTTTTTTAAATGCACATTACAAAGATGAAACTGTAAAGCAGTTGGAAAATAAGTATATGTTGTGGGGATCAAGATGGGATGAAGATATAGTTTGGGTTTTCCTTCATATAGGCACTGTCAGGACTGCCCTAAGTAAAATATTGTTGAATTAAAATGAGCATAAAGGGTTTTTTTATTTAAATCAGGAAATAGCACTCTTCTTTTCCAATTTAGTGGTCTGGTATGCTTCCAAGAAGTGCTATGTTGTTGAATTTATAGTCTTTAATGGAAAGTATTAAACCAACATCCTTGATGGTCATAGCACACTGCATGACATATTCTGTAGGAGGATGAAAATGAAATGTTGGCAGTATCTGGACTCATTATTACTTGAATTTCCATTATGACTTGAATTGGACAAAGTTTTCATAGCTTTATGTACTACTGCATTGTGTAGTTTTCTAACCATTAAACTGCTGGCGAGGTCCACTCAGCATACAACTGCTTCCTTTCTTGGTGAGCTTTCGTGTTCTTCTCCAGTTCCACTCTAGTGCCATTACTTCTTGAGTGAAGAGACTGATTGTACATTGCTTGTATAAAACTAACATCCTCAAGAGCTTCATATAAATAGTCAAGGAGAAACAGTTTGTTAACATGCAATGCAGATGAAGACTCCACAAGAGGGATGTAACTGGAAACACATTCTATGCATTGCTCTTACTTAACTGAAGCACCTTTTAATATAACCTAACAACATACCCTATACGAAATTTGTCCTAAGATATAAAGGAAAAAGCCAGAGTAATGGCAGAAATGTACCCCTTTTCAAAAAACTTGAAACACATCTTTCTTTTCCCCAGTACATTTAATTTTTATTTCTAAAGTCACCTTACCTTTGACTGAAATCCTTAGGTATGTGATCAAATTCTTGCCGGCTGTTTGCTGTTCCTCCAAACTGATATGCACGTTCAGTTGCCTTGGGATTCATGGGCAAGTGGCACTGAGGGTCTCTTTGCATATTCACTTGATACAGCTTTTTGAGGCTAGTTGAAGGTTGTGAAATCTTGTCTTTCTCTCTTTCCACCTTCATAGAAAAGGAACTATTAACCATATAAACTGAAATTGAACTTAATAAAACAACAATATAATTTCTAGCTAAGATAGAAATACATTGTCTCCTTACGTAAATACCAGGATTGTTTCCAAGTCAAATTTTGCTTGAACAGATCCAATATAGGTGCTTATTAGGACACAACAAGGGATAAACAAAATAGTTATGTAGCTAACATAACTACAATTCAATCTTTTGCAGTTTTCCTAATTAAATCTTTTCCTCTCTGCTTTTGATGGTATGAGCTATATCACAGGCGTGCTTGGACTGAAAATTCTGCATGCTGAAAGAAGGCTTTTTTACATATTTATACTAATGTGTGCTAATGTGCCCAATATAGAGAGTGCCACAGCAGAAGCTGAGAACCGAAGCAGGCTTATTGCCTTAAGAATACAGAAGAAATCAAGGAAGCTTTTTTCTGCAGTACTTTTTTCGAGAAGTCAGAAATTTTATTTTTCAGTTCTAGGAAGAGAGAATGATGCAAATGTAGACCAGATAGGTTGGGTCAGGACAATCCTTTGCAGTGACGGAATACGTAAAGGAATAGGATCCTTCCCTTTATATATCTGAAGTTGTCTTTATGCATTTTGGATTAATGATTTGGAGAATGCCCAATCATGGCATTTTGGAAAACTCTAGGGTGATACTGGGGCAATTTCTAGCAAACCTTTTTATTACGGTTTCCTTTGGCTTTTGACGAGTTTTTCCCTTTCTTATGGAGAAGAGCAACTGGAGGAGCTTCAACAGGGCATCCATACAAAGACGTCTGAACTTTCTCGGAATACTTCTGGAAATCTTCCACTTCAACCTCTTGATCCAACCTGTTTCAAAGAGTTGATGACAAGAACAGGGTGGGTTTTTTTCCCTCAAATGTTGGAATTGTCTTCGTGAAAATCACAGAATTGTACATTTGTAGTGTAAATGATGTTTGAATGTGTATTTTTCATTCTTGAATCATGGATTCAATAAAGATTGTTTGCTCAGTCTTTGGGTAATGTCATAGGGCAGACTATACTACCTCTGCATGTTGGATCCACCATGCATACAAAGAGTATCAATGTGTAGCAGCAAATTAATTTTAAAATCTTATATATAAGAACATTTCATGAAGGAATTAAGATCAACACATTCTGACCATTTTCACAAGACCAAACTCCTGACTTCCACAGCTCCTGTGAGATGCTTTAATATCATTTTGTTCCAAAGGCAGAGCTGAAAGCTACATAATGTAAATTACAGCTATGAAAATTATACATTGCACCAGCAGCATTAGCAAGTGCAATACTGAAAGCTGATTTCATCGAGTTATTCCCACCTTAACAATATCTTAACCTAGGAGGTCTGTGCCTGCAGATTGCATGGCAAATAAGGTAAGAAATTTATTCACACATACTGTCTAGCCTCACAAAATAAGACAGGAATTTTTATTGTGACAGTAGTCACTTCTCTTGAGCTACTATTTAAGCTGTCTGCCTGTTAATGGATTTGGGAGGAATTTACATACCTAGTGAAGTAGGCATTGCTTATGCAGCCAGTGAAGTTGGCTTGCTGCGTTCTGAGGGGAGTTCCACCAAAATAAAACTTCTTTATGCTGTCTGGGCTTTTCTCTGCTCTGTCCTGTGCTGGGTTCTTCTTGCTTTGTTTCTTGTCATCAACAGTCAGCTCATACCTGCAAAGGCACAGCATCCGTTCTGCAGGTTAGTCTGGGAAACATCAATGCTAGTGGTTAGACTGCCTATTGCACACACCCAAAATGCTCCACTCAGTGTACACATCACTGAATGGCAGTGCTTAAAGTCACGACAAGACCTTCTTGCTTTCAGCTGTGCAACAAGTAGCAGTGCAACAAACCACTGGTAAAGTTGTGTACAGAAACCCAAGCATTTACTATTATCCTGGGGTTAATTGTGAAGTCCAGAAATACACAATCCTCTCAATGAAGAAAGATAAACTAAAGGATTGCTGATAAATGGATTGAGCCACCATTTGGGTAAAATAATATGCTAATAATATGCTAATACTTCTTGTTTATGCCTCTACACCTTTTCCCTTTTCTTTCATCATGTACATTAATGTTTGAGCTTAAACAATGCTTTTTACTTGATCTGATTTTGCAACACATGAATTGTTGCAGAAATCAGGAAGGATTCTATTGTTTTAATAAGAAACTGAGTGTAAATAAGGCATCCGATATTGATTTTGCTTGGCAAGATCAAAATTCAGCACATTCAGGGAGACACGACAATCCCCAAGGCTATTCCAAGGCACCTTTTCACACCTTCAGCTTTCCAAGCTGTGATTCTTGGATGTCAGAAGTCATAAGTACAGACTTCCATTTCCATTAGAAAAGTAAGAATGACCTGCTTGCATCTGCATAGGCAAGATCCTTGAAGAAAGTTGTTTGGGTTTTTTGACCTTCTAAGAAAATTTTAAACATAGAAAACAACAGTAAAACATATTAATAAACCAATGCTTTCATTTTTTTAAGCAGCACAGAGAGAGACATATTCCCTACTGCTGTATTTAGTCTTAAATTTGTGGTTGTCAGTGCTAAAAATATTTTGAACATGTTCCACTGTATATATCCCAAATGAATGTTTTGTGTGAAGATGCCTCAACTACTTCAGGGTCAATTGGGGGTTGCTTTAACAAATTAGAAGAACAAATTGTGCTGAAAAATTGATCTCATGCTAGTCTTCAATGATATTAAACTGCTTTTTTATGTGAGGTCAGAAAAAGCACTAAGCTTTCAGGACAACTATTATTTCAGTTTTACTAAAAATTCCCAACATCTTGTACTAAGGCCTAGCTGGCCAGTTTTTAGACACTGAATTGGTCAGTTAAAAATATCACTTAAAAAAAGCCCCACTTAAATGTCACTTTCAAAGTGAGTATTAAATGATAACATACCTCGCAAGAAATATTTATATTCTAAAGATGGGGAATAAAAGGTGCTGGACAGCTTTACCTTTCTGGGGTGACAGAAGTAATGATGAAGTGGGTTTTTCCATCATTGTAATTTCGATCTGGTGATTGAATTTTGGTTCCACTTGCATTTAAAACCACAGCACCTCTGTCCATAGTGATGGATAATACATCTGACTGAAATATAGAAAAAAACATCTTCGTAAAAGTATAATGCAGAAAAATTATAAGTTCTCTGCATTTTCCTGTTGTATTTATTTTTCTTCTTGCTGTTTTCCCCATTTATGCTTAATTTGCAGAAATATATACTCTGAGAAACAAAACAGGAGATGACATCATTAGAATTTATATTCTTGCTGTTTCTTAAGCCTGAATTCTGGGAATTCTACTGTTTATTATGTCTCATGTATCTGTCCAATGAGCTCCTTCCATCTAGTATGAATGTATGATGTTTACATTTAATTTGTGTTTCTGGTACCCTGGTACTGTATTAAGCAGCTATTACTCTGAGACTCCTGCTGTCATAAGACCAAGACATTTTTTTCTTAATTTCATGTGACCAGACCTGTTCAATCACTCAAAATTATCTCAGAGATAAGATCTGTTATCTAGGTCAGACATACTGGATCACTGTGCCACTAGTAGGAATACTCTCTATTCCATTAGAGCAAGCACTGTCACTGTGCACTGGTAGGAATCATTCTGTCTCATCCTCTCAAGTACTAAATAGCTGAACTTCTGTTTATTAAGTAGGGCACTCGGCATCTCACAAGGATTAGAGCTTTTGAGTTAAAATATGAAGTGGTGTGTGTAAGGCCTCATTTATGCAAGTGTTGTGGATAACTGACTCGGTTACTGATTTTAATTTAAGGTAATACTCCAGGCTGCAAAATGTGAAAGTTTAGAAGAGGTTATCTGTATCACACAGCCTTCCCTGCTGCACTGCTGATGATATTCTGCAAGGATAGCAGAACAGACAGTTGAGGGTTGTTGCAAGTGTTCTGTCATCTGAGCTCATGCTTGCTTGCAGATGTCAGTCTGAGCCTGAAGGATCTTGGGACCACTTTGTCTCACACAACATTTTATAAGTGCAAGTCCATATTTCTGCCTGTGTCACACATCTGAGGGGGTATTTAGAGCATTCTGGCTTCCCATAGCTGCAAGGAGCCATCCTCAAGTGCAGCTTTTCCCAGTCACACATGGAGATCTGAGTACCATCTGGGAATATAGGCAGCTGTCTAACTGATTTCTGTCAACGAAGCAATTTACCATGCTACTAATTCAAACACACTTTACTTCTAGGTGACTCTTTCTGGATGGCAAATGTCAGGTCCTTAATATTATTTGTGCTTTGGTAGCACCTACAGGTCCAAATAGGGATTGCAGTGCTGCTGAGTACAGCAAGGTGCGACGTGCATTTCTGCCCTAAGGACTATATTGAGCACAAATAGATGCATGTTGATTCTAGGCATATGATCCAGTTCTTTTCTCAACATCAAAATAATGTCTAAGCATTGATGGTTCTTATCTGTAGATCAAATGGAAAGCGAAAATGAGGTCACCAGTGAATGCTTCTAGATTGCAAATGTCTTTCTCTGTTACGAAACCATGAAGTGAAAAATTGTATTATTCCCCTAGTATTCTCCTGGGGAAAAATGCAAGGAGAAAATAAAAGAAACGGTAAAGAGATAGATACTCACTCCCTCAGAATAATAAAACAATAGCCCGCTGGGCTGCAATGTCCGGAAATTAAAGCCTCCTTCAAATTCAGTAAAAAGGGACGCTTTTTGACTCGATGCAATGAAGCTCTCTCCATTGAAGTATGCATTACGGGACATCTGTGTATTAAATAAAACAAAATTACAAATAAACCTCGGAAAATATTCCAGTATTAAAAAGAATGAGGCTATTTCTTTTTTTTCCCTTTTTCCCCTTTTTTTTTTTTTTTTGGTAAGGTAGACCCAGTCCAGCTCTAGAAAACTGTAAATTTTTTCAGCATGTCTTAACCTAATTTATATAGGCTTTCCCACATGTGATGGGAAAATCTTAAAGTATAGCAATTTTAGACAGTGTAAGTCAAATAATTAGCTTTCTGGAACCTTGCCCTTGTCCCAAGTCTGCTGATGTTAGCGAGCATGAAGAGTAGAAGCAGAAGGGGCTCACAACCCCCTGAGCCTAAGCTGTGTTGTGCTGAGTTCCAACACATGATATATTAGTTTGTGTGCTGCATTGAGTGTTATGATGAGGTGGAGTAATGGTGAGTAAAAACACTGTGAGTCTCAGGAGCAATACTGGGTCCAAAGCAGGACAGAGCTACCAGGAGGTGAGATTGTGCGAGTAGTTCTACAAGTGGTGGGATCCTCCTTCTTCACAGGTTTGTATCGTGGGTTTGGACAGACATGACTGGAGGATGAAGATCCTAAACACTGTTTAGATTTACCAGCCTTGCATTATAATGGAAAAATGGTGAATGATGGAAAGATCAGAAGCGAAATAGCAATTTTCTCAATGATAATGCTGGTGCAGTTGGTATGTGTGTCAGAGAGGAAGAGCTGGTCTGGCTTTAGGGGAGTACTCATTTGAAGGGTGAATATTTTGCTGTCTTTTTCGTTTCATGTTAGGATGCATGTGAGGAGAATTCTCCTTGTATATTTAAGAAAAACAAATTACATTGCAATATTTCCTTTCAAAATACAGCACACAATTAATTTCAGATCCACCTTTCACATTGCAATTTCACTTAAGAGAGGAATATCAAGTGAGACACCTTGTGCTATAATTCAGGATGAAAATTGGGTGGTGTGTCGACAGACTTCACAGATCCCTATCGCCTTCCTCTGCCAGTCAACAAGTGCATGATCGTTTCCTTGGTTGAAGACTCTCCTTTCATTGCTTGGAGTAAAACTCAAGCTCACAGTTATATCCATTGTCAAAATGTTGTTGTTATGTCATAAATGATGTTATGCTTACCAGTGAATCCTCTGGGCACCCATAGCTGATTCCCAGGGTTCCTGGTTCTTCCAGCAAGTTGAAATCCTTCTTTTGGAACTGGAAACCCTTCATGCAGCCTTTAAAGCCAATACTTCCTGCCAGATGTGAACTAATGATGCTGGAAAACAATGTCAAACAAGTTGCAGTTAGATAGCCTCTGCCTTTCTGAACAGGCTTTTGTTCCCAACATGTTCTAAAAGGCTTAGAAGACCTTCAATCATTGGCCTCACTAGTGCCCAATTCTTGCATCTTTATGTAAAACAACTGATTAGCCACATTATATGTTTTGAAAAGTCGGAATGCACAAATGGTATTAGATGTTATGGAGAGAAATACATGACAGTTCAGAAAGCACATCCTTACAGAGTAACTTTAAAGAGATAAAAATAGATTTCAAAATAAAAAGACTCATTTTAAAATGTATTTCTACTTACTTACAGTAAAAATCAATAGATTTTTATCCCATTTTTTTTCTAAATTTTAAGAAAAGTTCTGATTTAGTTTCCTGCCTTGCTTTTACTAGTAAGCTCTATTCTTGCCTTTGGAAACAAATGGATATCTGTTTCTTAATAAAAATATTAACAGAGATTAGGGAAGTATGAGTAAATTTTACTTGCTGATGTGTGGGTTTACATAATTGTAAATGAGAGTAGTACGTGCACTTCCAGGATCCTTTTTATGTCAGATTTGAGGTAGACAGCACAGCAGTGTATCCCATCTGCTCCTACTCATTACTTTCAGTTTTCAACTCCATACCTTACCAACATATCACATAGAAGAGAGGCTTTTAGCTAAGGAAAGGCTTCCGAGTTCATTTCTTAATGCTTCCTGGTGTATCTCCCTTTAGCTTTCTGCTTTATGTAGTGACTGAGACTGGAGGAAAATAATGTATAGTGATGCTTCCAGATTCATTTATTTGGAGAAAAAAGGCAATTGACAGAAAAAAGTGCATTTGAAGTGAATGAAGATACACTGCTTTAAAAGAATACAAAACTCCTCCTCTAAGACTAGAGGTAGTTTCTCATCCTGCTGTTGCCCTGCAAAGTCAGTTAAATGTAAGTCTGGCTGGAAAAAGGAAGCATAAATATCAGTAGTGAATAGTAGTAGTAGAGAGATAGTAGTAGATTCAGCAGTAGAATAAGAACTTTTGCTCCTGATGAAAATGCAACCGTGTCATCGCATTTGGATGATACTTTTTGCTGTCTACCTTGTCATGGGAATGAAAGCTGAGTACAGTATCAGAGATAAGATTGTAGCTCTGTTTAAATAATTTCTGTATGTATTTTTCAATAATTGATCATATTTTTACAATGTCTATGTTTTTTTTTTCCAATACAACTTTTTAATTGAGATGTTATTTTTCCTGCTTTGACAGTAACTTCCAGGTGTTTTCCAGAATAACCACAATCCACTCAGGAAACTGCAGGCATAATTCATGTAATTAATTTTCTATCCTACATTTGTGAACCAGGCTCATCTGCCATTGAGCTGCTTAATTGCCTGGATTTCAGGATCCTTCTGGGCTTTTTCAGTGTTCTTTAGGCTTGATTAACCAAAGTGATTCTTACCATCCTTTTGTACTTTGTTTCTAGACCTAATGTATTTAATACCAACACTAAGAGAGATCTTTTGAGTGTGTGCTGTAGACTTTTTATATTGTGAAAATTGAAGAGTTAGTACTATGTCCTATTTTCTCTTTCCCAGCAGCTTTCTAATCCACTGCAGCCTTTCCCCTCTCCACTCCACTAGTTTTCTTAATAGCCCCTTATGACAGACCATTGTAAAGAACTATTTGAAAGGACAGATAAATTATATACTCCGTTTCTCCCTTGCTCATCATTTTGTATGTTCAAATAATTACATGAAATTGAAAGGCATCATGTTTCTTTACAAGAAATTTGTCCCTATCTTCAAAGCTTCAACATTAAGTTTTTCATATCTCAGACGTATAAATGTAACAGTTTCTCCTGACATCAGAATAAAGTTTCAGGAGATTGACCACTAATCCCTAGAAACTATTGTGCAATATTTGCTATCTTGATTTTTTTTTTCACATGGATGATATTTTAAAGTGAAATGGTATTCCTGTTAGCAGTTGTAACATTTGAAACAGCAGCTGGTACTCTTCTGAAAATTCTGGCCTTGCTGTCTGACCCCAGGAATGAATATTGCCTTTCAGAAGAGCATATTCTTCTCCAAGCAGCCAGTCTGCTCTCAGAACATGACCCTGGGGTCCGGCAGATTCTTACTGCAGGAAATGAGAGTTACACACTCTACTGAGATTAAACTTGGCTTCTGCCAAATGGTGCAATGGGAAAATGAGACTTTTTCTTTTCTTCCCACGCCCACACAGGGCCAGCTGACTTGGATCTAGAGGGAACCTGAGACAATCAGGACTGGAATGCTTAGTAGGAAAAAGGTCAGCTTGAGATTTGAAAATGCAGTTGGGAGAGGGTCTCAATCCTTTAGCTAGTGAATTATTATTTTAGGATAATAATGTAGAGTAAGGAGGAATAGTAATTTTATATAATAATGTGTTCTTTGAAAATGCCTTTTTGTTTTAAGAAGACAACTGTTTCTATTACCCTTACTGAAACTAGGCCCATTTCAATAGAATTTAACAATAGAATTAGATTGAACCTAATCTTTGGTACTTTAGGGCTCTGAAAGACAATTAGAAGAGCATCTGAGGGGTGGTTTTACATAAGATGTTGATGCCAAGGACATTGTGTTATTGTAGTCCTTCTGCACAGGTCATACAATATAACTTAAATATAGAGATCACGAATATAATGATAGAATCCGAGTTGTAAACCAACCTAGAGTGCAAGATCTCAGCGGGTGCTCCTCCAATGTAGATATCTGTGAACGGCATTGCTGTTCTTTCATTTTCCACACTTTTTATATGTCTCCTGTCTACTACCAAGATCATCTTCTTAGAATTGTGATAGATAATGGAAATCTGAAAAGGAAAGCATGTGCTTAAAAATTTCTTTTGTAAGTTGTCGTGGTGACCTTGCAAAATTGATTGCATCTTTATATCTTTTTGTTTGAAAAGTTCCTCCCATTTGTCAAAGAAGTTGTTTGTAAGTTGGGAGATGCTGACAAGGATTACTGCTAGGAAGCTTATTTTGATTGATCACAAATTCTCTGATGACTGAAGCCTCAGGATATTTCTCTTATGAATAAATCCACAAGAAAGTACCCATGTCAAATTCTGCACTGTGGCAAACAGATAAGCTCCATTAACTTCAGAATTCTTTTTTGGTTTATCCAAGAAGGTAGGGCATACTTCTTGAAAAACTTACTTAACTGTCAAAGCATAAAAAGTATAATTGTCCTCTACTTAAACAAGAAGAAGACTATAGTTGTGGGTCAGGAATCAGACTGAATTTCCATCGAGTTCAATGGAAGGAGAAGAAACTCACTAGGGGGGATTTGCACAGTCACAGTTACACTGGATTAAAGCAAATTCTTTTAAATCAAATACAAGTAAATATTTTATGTCTGCCAAAGTCCCTAACATACTGTGCATATATAAAAGGCTGCTACCAAAACAACTCTCTTGTCAAATGAAATACGTAATTGTAATACAATGCATAGCAACTAAGGTGGTCAAGCTAACATGACATGATTTTAGTTGAGGAGAGTTGTATATCTGAAATATAGAGTTGCCCTTGATATAATTTAATTTTGAACTAATAACCCTTTTCCTCTCATGTGAACTGTCCTGTCCTTGGCTAATAATACATAGAATCTGTCTAAAAGCACCGATTTACATGAAGGCAGGGAGAGCCCTCCTTTTCCATTGCTCAGTAGTGGTGGGATTGGGATGCTCTCTAGTCTTCTGCCTGTTCTACTGTATCACCACCTGGACCCTCATCATTTTGCTCCTTTCATGGGTCTTGGAGCAATTATTGCTGCTTTGGAGCTCCTGGGATAGTTGGTCAAATGGCTGTGATAGTAAACACATCTGTACCTCATGAAATTTAGCATCATTAATCTGAGCCTTCTTCATGGAATCCTCAAGAAGCACAGGACCTTTGCTGAAGCCAAAGTCATAGCGAAGGTACAAGAAACCATTGTGCATCTCTAGGCTGAAGAACATGCTCTGTATAAAACAAAACAGTGGTCAAAAAAGCACTATGTGGCATCAACTTAAAAAAACCCCAAACCAACAACCAGTGTTATGAGAGTGACATTATGAAAAGCATGCTGGCAAAATACATTTTTATTTACAAAACTATAAATAGTTTCTAGAGTATTTTTCTATTTATATTACATGTGTATATATGCACATGCACGCAATTGTTTTATAAATGATACTTATTTGAAGACTTGGTGAATTGTTTCTCTATAAAAGTAATATCTGATAGCACAGTAATGTCAGTATTCTTTACCAAAAAAAATATTCCTCATGTAAACACATCTATTTACTGTGAAAATAATACCTCATATCCTAAACAAAAGCAATGTTGTGCTAGAATATCTGTATCTGCATTAGCAGCTTCTGTCACCATGTCTGTAGTCATTCAGTACTTTTTTTCTGTTTTCAAAGCCCTGATCAACACTGATGAATTTACTAAAGGTTGAGCAATAGCTAGAGTCTATTTATTATGTATTGGTTTTTTGGAATACCTGGCAGTTCCTGCTTTATGGTTTGGCTTCTGTTCTGTGCCTGGGTGACCTAAATTTTATAAACAGGAGCTGTACTTTAGAAGATCTTCAAGGAGACCTTGAAATGAAAATCTGTATCATAGAATTAGTTTTGTTCCAAAAGTGAGCATAAAGAAACAGAAAGGACAGTTTACAGCATATGTGCATCTGAGTTAATGCTTTTAATGCTAATGTTTGTCTTCTCTCCTAGTGTTCATGCTGTTGTTTCCATACCTAGTGGAAACATGGGAACAATAATTCTCAAAACACTACTGCAGGCCAAGAACTGCTGTCCCTGACACAAATGAGTCCACCTTCAGAAGTCATTACCTAAAGAAGTAAGAGCAGGTTTTAATCTAGCTCTTTTAAATGAAACTGCAGCTTGGGTTAGTTCTGAACAGCTTAAACTTTAAAATGAAACTGGGATTACATTCAGAATATTTATGAGCCGTCTTTGCAGAACTGAATAATGGATTGGCTTACACAGACTTTCTAAAAGTGTCTGTTAGCAGACGTGGTCTCCCACAGCTGACATCCAACTAGATTGCAATTTCCACTGTCAAACACAAAGTGCCTGTATCTCCAAAAAACCTCTGGGTGCTTTTGCTTGGAAGAAAAATAACTGCTCTGCAATAGAGGTTGTTAAACTTTTAACAGCAGCTGCTTAGTGAAAAACTCTTAAGAATGAAGGTTAGTGGTAGCATGCTATGCTGCAGAGTAAATTGCTTCCCACAGCTCTTCTCTGGAAGTTACTCTAAAGGCAAACACTAGAGAATAGCTCTTCTAATGAGAGTGGATTTTTTTCTCTTCTAAATGCCTAATGCAATGTTACATGTAGGTGTCTAGACAAGCGTCTGTGGACTGCATCTGAATAGAAAAATGTTTTCTGTGGCTTTACCAGGTTGTAATCCACACAGGACTTGGGAGCTTGATGTGGAGCTTCCCAAAGACAAAAAAAATCTGAGTTTGTCTTCAGAGGATACTTTCATGTGGCGTTTACTTTCTTCAAACTCTTACACAGGTTGCATTCCCCTCAAACTTCAGAATAGCTGCTGATATTGAGATCAAGCTTTTTTATTTGGACTTCTTTCTATTTTCAATAACTTAAATATTTAATTCTAGTACACCCTGAGGCACAGTTATAAAGTGGCAGCTACCACAAAGTGGCTGCTCTTTGGGAGTTACTTCATAGAAATTTCCTATTGCTTTGATTGTGGATACACATTTAAGTAAAGGTACAACTTATGGGCTTAACTGAAGTCTCTCTCAAAGTGTAATCACAAAGATGTGACCAGTTTGAAGTCCCGATTGAATAAAAGCAGAATCCATCTCAGGGCCTCAGCTTCCTGAGACCTTTGTAGAACAAGTTCTAGTTCCCTCCTAATGTGTACGTGCACCAGACAAACACAAAATATTTCCTCTTTCCAGAAGTTACATGTAAGGACATAAGCATTTTGGATTTTCCGTGATATTGTAATTACTGGGGAACTTGTGGTGCTCATGGATAAAGGGTAGCAGCAGGATTTGGTACTCACCCCATTAATCATCAGCAGGATCAATCCATTGTCTGTAGGTGTTCGAACTTCTATGTCAAATCGAGTCACCTGGCTGAATCTTCCCCTTCTCTCAATGTTTCTTGCCAAGGCATAGCCAGAGCCATCAAAGAAATAGCTCACAGCCCGGCTCTGAGTGAAAGCCAACTTATCTCTATAAAAAAAAGATGGGAAAGATTAATTAACATCTACCCATTTTTAGTTAGGGAAAATTAAATGCCTTTACATACTTTATTAAAATATTTGTTCTGAACTTCTGCTTCTTCCTAGTAATACTGATGATTTTCTTTCATTTTTTTTTTTTCTGGAAATTTTTTTCTGAAAAATACTGTGTAGCTTTGGAGGTGTACCTAACTCCCTTATCATTACATCGTGTTTTTGTCCTGTGCTGTATGTAGAAGACAGGAAAATTCTTTGCTCATCTCAACACTTACTGCATTTCTTCCTGGTGCATGCAGCAATTTTTTCTCCTGTTCTTTCTGTAGAGAGGTTCTACTTTTGCTGCCTGTTGCGTGATGAAAATGCCTGCTGTGACTGTGCTAAACAAATATTGCCGTTGACGCTCACTTCTACTTGAGGAGCTGCTTTTCACAGTATGTGGAAGGCTTATCTAAGGAATTTCTGTTGTGGATTTAAGAGTGTATGGCAGAAAGATAACTTCCATACGGGCTTTGCTGCTGAGGAGTGGGACTGCACTTAAGGTTTCCAGACCCACTAGAGCTGACTGGCTGTGGCTGTGTTACTTGCAGCGACATAATTTGAGCCAGGAGCAGTCCTGTCCTAGGCAAGCGGTAGGGTTAGGAGGGAGCCTGGAATATGCCTCAGCTGACATGGCAGTTTCTTTGTCAAAGGCATGAAAAAGATTGTGAGATAGTTAGTGGAGATGGCAGAAAATCATAAAATATTTCAAGTTATAAGAGTTTCATAGGAATCATTGAGTCCAACATATATATATATATATGTGCATACATACATATACTATAAATATGCATACATACAAATATACATATATATATATATAAAAATTAAACTTGCTGATGCAACTAGGATTTAAAAGTGACCAAGTTCCCTCTGGACAACTCTGTGTCACCTTCACGTTTGTAATCTAGAACAGGAATAAACCATAAGGGCTGGCATTTGTAACAAAGCAGAGCAACACAGTGAGGACGGGACTGTCCCCTACCTGGCACAAGGTGGCGATGTGGTGGTGTCGATGTTATAGACGTGCTTGAAGTTGTACAGGCTGATCACATCATTGTTGAGGGTAGCCAGTTCCAAGCAGCCGATGAAGCCAGGTAGGTTTAGGCTAGGAGGGAGCTGTGCAGAGGATAAGGAAGAGTAAAAGGCAAAAGGTCACACTCTTCAGTAAGGTATCATGACATCATTTGTGCATGGGATCAGTTTTGTATCTGTGCAATTTGTATCTTGAAAAAAATGGGATGATGCTACTGTGAATAGTCTTCTCATTCCTTATCATGATATGGTCTATGGGCCATAAGTTAAAAGGGAGCACATAAATGGTCTCATAGTGAGAAAATTAGGCCAGGAAAGGCAGCTACAAACAACACCTTCTTTTGTAGTTTTGATTGGGGCACATTTGGAAAAAAGGAAAAGGATTAAGATTTGACTAATGAGAGATTTTACTCCATGTATTTGAATTTCTCAGTAGAGATTTCATATCTAATGTATAGACACCCTTCACACTGGAAAAATAATTTTATATCATGATGAAAGAGAGAGAAATGAGAAAGCTTTTTAAACCCAGGAGACTGGAATTCAAAAACTGTACCAGTGGGTAATCCTCAGTAGGTATTATTTTGAACAGTTAGCAGGATGTAGAAACTTCTTCTTTTAATAAATGTCATTAAAAATGGAATTTAAATAGCCATACTGGTGAGGGGAAAATTCCAAAGAACAAAGCTGACAGAGCTAGCAAATCATTCTTTTTATATTAAAATATTCTGCCCTGTGGAACAGGTGTGATATTAATAACAACTCTTATATTTCAGAGTTTGATCACTGCAAATAATTTCATCTTCTCATTATTTCCATTTTTCTTATGGTATAATAGTAATGATAATACCGCAATGCAGAATATATGTGGCTGTAACAGAAAATTAAATTCTTTTCTGCAACCAAGATACATTTGGTAACCGACAATTTTTTTCCCCCTCTGTTTCTTCTACTATTCTGTTAAATTACGTTAGGCATGAGTCTTCTAATGGTCAAGTGGTACATTTCATATTTGTAAAGTAGGAAACTGGGAAGCAAATGCAAAAGCTTTTAGCAAATAAGACTCTATGTTAATAAACGAAAATGGGGAAAGAGACCCATATGCTTATCAAATAATACCATGAATTATTTTTCTCCAGATTCCCTTCCCATTTTCCTTCACTTTTCTCTTTGATTTTCCTCTGCCCTGTTCTGGAATAGGGTTCGTTTGCTGTATAACTTTTGTGTGTGTGTGCGTGTGTGTGCAACTGTTATTCTGTCCTCAGTCCTACTCCCAGGCAATTTGCACCCAGGGCTCAGTTATCTAAAATACAGACCATGGCATATATCTGATAGTTGTAACAATGCAAAGCTCAGGAATACATAAGTGTATTGAGATGATCTTTCTTTGTTTTTATATTGTTAGGAGAGTTGCTTGTGGATCAGCATTTGGATCTTTTTTGCAGATGCTACAGCTGGCCTAAAAAATTTAGCATTCTCTAAAGTCTTTCTAGGTATGTTTTTATTCAGCCTTGCAATTTTCATAGCCAAGATAGTAATTTTTTCATCTAAATTTCAGAGCAATTTTTAAATCCAAAAAGGGGAACTGGCATGTTAACAGAGCAGATAAGTGAGGTGCTAATTCATGCTGAATATTAGGAACCAGACCAAAGCAACTGTCTCACACAAGTGTTCAGACATATTTTGCACAGGGATCTTTTCATGCTGGTGTAAGGCTGGATTTAAACCAATGATAACTGAAATTCAAACAAATGACTATATTGCTAGTTTCTCACACTGTTGTAATATTAATGATACATAATTTTTCATTTTTATGACAGTTGTAAAAGAGAAATTCTTAGTACCAAGAGCTTATTAGCATTGAAAAAAACTGTTAGCCTCCAAGCTTTGTTAAGATGGACTAATAACCCTTCATTTATGCATTGTATTTAACAGCTAGCAAGCCTCTCTTTCATTATATCTTGTAAAACTTGAATGCTGCTATTGGAAATCTCATCATCTTACTGTATGACATAATATACAAGAGAAAACTGTTTTTGCCATGGCTAGCAGACAGAATGATGATAAATCACTAAATAAGGACATTATTTACCATTTCTGTATTTAAAGGGATTTTCATCAAGATAAGTTTGCACTATATAGTTTTGAATATAGAATATTTGTCGAACCAACCTTGAAGCCTGGAGGCACACCACCAACATAGAAAACAGCATTTTCAGGTTCCAAATTAAGGAGAGAGCCAGGACCAAGAACCTCTCCCTTTTTGATGAATTTTTCTTCATCTGTGCTGCTAGGACTGGGCACAGTTAAAAACATTTTGCCATGTCTTCCAATCCTGTAGAAAAGGAATTGTAAGAGAAGAGAGTTTCGTGTTGTCTGGACTTAAAAAAGAACAAGCAAGCCTACAAATCCAGGAAGGGTTTTTATTTCCTTACTAGAAGATTAGGGGAAAAGAAAAGAAGTCACACATGCTTTCTCTTCCTCCCTGTGGCCCCTTGGGTCCTGACTATCCAAAAGTAGAGAGAGAATTTTCATTTATTTCAGCAGGAGCAGAATCAGGCACTGAACATCCTGTTGGGCAGTTCTGACACAGCCTTTCCTGCTTGACTTTTTTTCCTACTAACTGTTTGTTTTTGGGAAAATGAACATTACACTTTACCTCTCAATTTTGATGATGCTGAAATAAGAAGGCCAGGTGCTGACTGGCTTGGCATCCAGAGGTATCTCCACGTCTTGGCCCCCCAGATTATAAATGTAAACAAGGTTGTCATTTTTAATTGCAAGACCAATGTAATGCTTTGCCTAAAACACCAATGAAGAAGGATGTCAGACATGCAACATCAAAAGAGATTTAATGCATAACATTAGTAAATAGTGAGCTTTGATAAACGAAATGATGCTTTTAAATATTACTATTAAATCTATTTAACTATAAACAAAAGATTCATGCTCTAACTGGTTGCTTTCACCAGATAAAACTGTACAGAAAAGTCTCTTGATATTTTTCTTTATTCCCTTTTTGGACTGCAGTAAATGCAAGCTCATGAGATGTCTGCTGACCATAAATTAGACATGTTCAATGAGAAGCTATTCATGAGTATTTAGTTTGCAGTGTCATGCAGGAAATAGTCTAAAGCCTAGGTATTATACTGCAATTAAATATTCTGCCAAAAGGGGTTTCACTTGATTTATATTCAGGAGACATTCTTTTTAGAAAAGCTTAAAAATGAAAGCTTGCCTCTTTACCCTTCCCAAGTAGCAAATTGGCAGGATTATACCTGGTTTGTAAAGTGTGATTTTTTTTTTTCTTTTAGGAACTGCAATTTAAAGAACAGCTATTTCAAAGTAGTGACCTACAGAATGTACAACAGCAACACAAGCCGCAGATAAAGAAACTTGTTTATCCTGTGGGCCTGTGACCTCAGAGATTTGGAATTGACACTGTCAGCAGCATAAACTGATTAAAACATATCTCACAAAAACCAGGCAAGTGACATTAACTGCTTCAGAGCACCTTGGTAATGGCAGTGGAGATAGCAAGTGTGGCTTGCAGCAGTGACAATCAAAGCAGTAAATTCGATAGTCAGACTAATTTCCTTTTCAGAGAGAATCCTTCATTGTTTGAGGTGAGCAGCCTCAAGGACAAGGGTCTCAGGAACCCTTGCTCTTTGGCACAAAATCCATGTGACACCTCTTATTTTGAAACACAAAGTAACAGTGAGAGGAAAAACCAAGGGCAAATAAACCTCCAGCCTATTTAAGTCTTTTTTTTTTGCTTGTTTAATATATGCAAAAAAAATTAACTGAGTTATTTTCTTACATTTTTGTTTCCAAGGTACAAAATGAATCTGTCTGGAGATGCTGCCACTTGCGGGTTGTCTTTCTGAAGCTTTATGTACAAGCTCATGGAAGTAAAAGATTTTAGTTCCTCCACGTTGATCTTTGGATTGACTTCAACAGCTGATTGGCCTCCAAACATCATGGAAACTTGAACCTGCAGTTGCAAGTGTGCCACATGAGACAGATTGCTGCTGCCTGGGGTCATTAGTCAAGGTAAATGTGCAAGAATACTTAACCAGTGGCCTTGCTTAGTGCAAGAGTGGAGTTGGCACCTATACATTAGCCATGTAAAATTGTATGTTTATAATAATTATTTCTTGAAGACACTGTAAAGAAGATGAAGGGAATTAATTTTAAAATTAATTTAAGGTTCTAATTAACTCTGCTTAAGCATATTCATATAGTAAATTAAATTTCAGTGGGAGATAGATATGTTCTTAGTTAAATCAGGGCTACATTATTATGTATGGCACATAATGAACTTCTTACATAGCTATAATACCTCTACTCATAATTTCTTTCTTTACTTTGGGAGTAGCATGACCAATTTTCTCTTCATGAGTAATCCCGTAATATTACTGAATCTACAGTGATATTTTTGAGATACTAATAGAATGGTAAAACCTGTTAATTTTAGTTCAAAAGTGCCTTCAATATAACTGAACTAATGTTTTCAAATTTAAACACAATATGCATGCATGACAAAATACATTTAAAGAACTGTCAAGTACTGCACACAAACTGATTTTTCCTTTTCTTTTTTAAGTAGTATATGTGGACAGCATATTCCAGCATTGTGAACATAAAATAATGCAATGAAATTTTTATTTCTCTAAATGAATTCAAATACACTGTTTTAATTTTTGACGTTGGTGTTCTTGTTATTGCAAAACCTCTCATTATTTATGCATGATAATGAAAGTGTTCTTTCTCTATTAAATATGTGTGAGCCAAGAGTTCTCTTACCCTGCAGAAAATTAAGTCAAAAGAAAAAAAGCCAAAAAACTGTCATCTCAGAAAAGTTTACATTGAATTGCTGTAATTACTACTCATGCTAACTAATGTGGCCAGTTGAGTAACGATCTATTAATTTTAGCTTTGAATGATTTTGTTGTTGTGGCCATCATACACTGTGCTAACAATTTTAATAAAGTTGATACTACTTGCAAATAGCAATTGCAACGATTTTAATGACCTTCCTTGGTGCATTGTTTACCCAGTTTTGGGGAGGTGGTAATGTCCTGGTTTGGGCTTCTAACATAGCCCAAGAAAAGGGAGGTTATAAGTAAGATGCATTTGATTATTGGCATTAGTCTCCAAAAGTTTTACCTTGCTTGCTACACTCCTAGTTTGTGCAATTAACTCTCTGATCCGCTGGATGCTGGAAGAAATATTGTTTGCTGGTGCCTTCTGTTCTACTCTGCGCAGTTTGTCCAGGAGTTGAGGAAAAACTTCTGAAAATTTCTTCACTGTAGTTAGAAAAGAAACGACAGCTTGGTTTTTAACTTTTTGAAACACTGATTTTGCACCAGGAATATGTCTTCTTATCCTGTTAGGTTAACTTACTTGTCTCCTTCTGCTTTAAGAAAAAGTCTTAATTGTGGCACATGAGAGACAGTGATTTCCAAAAGAGTAGTGATCTATAAGAACCTCATATTGAAAAGGTTTTTGGAAATAATTTTTCACAATGGAGGTCACATTTTCATGGGACTCCTAAGTTATTTTGTAGTGAGTTACCTTTGCAATACTTTCCTCAAGGAGGTCTGCAAATGTTAACTGTTTTAACCTTTTCATCTTCCTTCAAGGCAAATACATGTTAAACACAATTTTACAGATATGGCAACTGGAGCAGAAGGATTATTTGTTCAGCATCTCACTGGATATCTCAGGCTGACCTGTGAAGTGTACCTAGGAGTTACAGCTCATGAGCTCTTCAAATTCATTGTAGGGGAGATGCATATGTTGTTTTCCTCGGCTTTCATTTATGCATCTCTTCCAAAGGTCATCACCCAGGCAGCAGTAATGGCTGCACATGTGATGTGTCTGCATGTGGTTTACAGTCCACTCACTCTCCCGACAGACACACTGACACTTTCAGACTGTAGTAACAGGCCTGTACTGTACAAAAGAAGAAGGCCTTAGATGATGACGTGTATGCACTTAAACTGCATTTACTCCCTGCCACAGCCCTTTTGGTTGGTAACTTCTTTAGCTTTCCTGCCTACATCTGCCAGGGGTCATGAATTGGAGTCTAGGACCTTTGGTCTTTTGCTGCTTTACTTACTGATGGTACATGTACAAGTGTCATTGTTATGAAAGGGAAATGCAGGAGCTTTGTTATGTTCAAAGGGAGATAAGTCCTTTTCCAAAAAGATAAGCAGAAAAAATCACCATGAAAGAAAAATAACTACCCTTAATTATAATCCAATTTTATCACATCAGATTCCAATGACATGTTGCCCTTTGAAGGATATTTACACATCACATAATTTTTCATCTCTAATTAAATGTAGGTACAAGTAGCTGAGTAAAATGAAATGCGATTTTAGCTGCAAGCTACGTGCATATAAGAAAGATCCAGCATTTAGAGTTAATTTTTAATGACATAGATTCACTATAAAGGTTAAACCAGATTTGTAGGGTTTGCAGTTATATATTAGAGGTTGTGAACTTGTGTTCACCTACTTTTGTGTTCTTCCCTGCATATTGTCACTCTTGTCTGATAATCATACAGTCGTAGAATTGTTTGGGTTGGAAGGAATGTTAAAGTTCATCTAGTTCCAACCTCCCTGCCATGGGCAGGGACACCTTCCATTAGGCCAGGTTGCTTAGAGCCCCATCCAATGTGGCCTTGAACATTCTCAGGGAAAGATAGCAGAGGCAGATGTAGGGGCTAGTCATCAGACTGTATAGAAAGTAAGGAAAGAGGAGTAGACTCCAATCATTCTTCTGTTCCTCCACTCTGGCTAAAGACTGATGCAGCTCTTGGCCTCATTCTGATCAACTCAGAATATGAGAAGATACAATGGAATTCTAAAAGTCTGCTTCTCTTTGGATAGAGTGAAAAGCTATATTTGCCTTAGTCCTGTTCTGTCTCGGCTTGGCTGTTTTCACTTGTGTTTTACTTTCGAAGTCCAGTCTAGGAGCAGGACATATAGAGCTTTAGTTATCACAGTTATTCCAATTAAGTCCTGAAAGCCCTTATGTGCTGGAGGTCAGTAATCAGATATTCTATATAACACTTACTGTACATTAAAATGCCATTATATTTTAGCAAATCCTCAAAGAACTACAGTGAATTCTCTGTAACACAGTAATTCCAGAATGCATTAAAATTAAAAGACCAAACCCAACTTGTATCGTGATCAACTTATTGAAAGTTTTCTCTACGTTTTGAAATGAATGTTCTATTGTATTGTAAAAAAGCCCACATTATTTTTAGTGGTAAAAATTTTTTAAGAATCCACAACTGAGTTGAAATTGTGTTTGATCTGATAGCTTTTAAACCTGTATTTTCATCTGTTTGAAATTTGGTGTCCTAAACTAAACTAAACACTACTGTAACATGAAAACGCAAAGCTAACATCTATTCCTACTAGAACTATTATAAAATCTCAACATAAATATCTTCCTCTGGTCCTTTATAATGGCATTCTTAAACACAGAAGAGTACTGATTTTTAATTTTAATCTTTGGGATGAAGGTAAGAATGCAAAAGGAAAACTAGTCTTACAAAGTGATAAAATATAAAAAAATAGAAGGGAAATAGTCAAGGAGGAAATCCCTTGACTATAAACTTCCAGACACTTTCTCCTTTCATGTTTTCCTTCCAAAACTGTCCTTCATTCTTTTGGCTGAAGCCCATCAGTTCCCTGCACAATGGCAATATGGAGTATTCTCAGACAAATTGCACAACCAAGATACGCTCTCACCCCTCCAAAAATCAAGTGCAAGTTTTATTCAAAGGTAATCCTGAGATGACATCTTAGAGGCTTCAGCTGCTTATGGTAGTGCTATTGGCATGATGATGAGGGGTTTTAGTGTTCCAGGTTCCCATCTGAACATTTATGACTTTCTGTTGTTTGGTGGACATTTCTCCTGACAGATCAACCTCTCTTAGCAAACTGCCCAGCTGATCTGAAAACACTCCACCATGCCTAGCGTTTCTACATCTGTCTTCCCAAGCTGTGAACCACAACCACATCTGTCTAGTGCACTACCTGTGCCAGCCTCCTGTGTATCACTGATCTCTCATCTCAGCTATTTCCACCTAATCTTTCTGACAAAAAAATGTCACCCCCACTTTGTACCTTAAAACAAACAAAACAAATGCCTTCAGACCAGAAAATGCCATTGAAAAGCTGCCTCCACAAATGTACTAGGGCACACTTTACTGTAGTTTGCATATTAACATCTCTCCAACAGTTAGTTTGTGGTTAGCAGGCCCTCCGGGCACTCTGATCAGAATGTAGTATTTTCAAGGTGACTCCCTACCTGTAAAACCACAGTCACAGAGAAGAAATATTTGTAAGGCACATCGCATAGGACTTGTTTATAACTTGTGGTGCATATACTATGCATGCCTTTTTGGGGACAGAACCAACTAGGAGGGCTGGGCCATCTTAAGTCTGTTTACTCTTAGGGAGCATCGCAAATGCTACTGGAAATATTTCTTTCAGAACAACAGCTAGTGTGAGCAGATTTTTTGAGTCTTGAACATCTGTTGGCATTTTGAGCATGAAGAGCCAAATGCACTCTGTATTGCTGCTCTGTCTACTAGGCTGGCACTGGTAAATGTTAAATATAAATCAAGTGTAAAGGTGAATAAAAACCAAAACCCTTCATGTGTAAGCTATAGCAGACTGTTTCTCTTGGATGTTTTTCCTCATACCATTCCCTCCTGGGCGGCCAATCATATCCACATTTACATTATCTTAAATTAGAATTGGAGCCCATAGCCCACACTGCTTTGCGTTTTACAGCATTTTACAGCAATGCAATACAATTTGTGTTACATTAACTACATTCTTATGGAGCCCTGTACAGTGACTAACAGGGAGCTTATTCCCAGAGGGAGCAGCTCACTGTTTCCTTTAGATGAAAAGCTCAGAGAAATCTGAGTTTCCTCCTGTTCTGGAGCCAGAAATTGGGATACTGAATAGCAGTGAATTTCTTCTTGTGGAGGGAACCACTTCTTATCCTACCAGTTCTTGGGAGTACTCATTTAATGTAAAATGCTAGTGTTAGGGTCTTATTTGTTACTGAATTCTGAAAATAACATGGCCTTTTTTCCACTCTTGTCTATCATCTTCATTTCAATTTTGTAGAAAAGGTTATAGAGGGGTTTTTTTGTGTTTTTTTATTTATGTTAAATTTTTCATAACTAGTTTTCCAATGTTTATTTTGTCTCCACCCACAATAATAAAAGTGGAATTAATGTGATATTTACAAGCTTTTCTAGCAATCACTCTGCTTAAATATTTTATTTTCTCCTTAATCCTCTTTGCCCCCTTTGTTTAGACTACAAGTTCATTGAGTCAGGGACCATTTCTGCTCCATGTCTGTTCTACTGAGGACAAAAAGGCTGTGTTTTCAAATGCATAGCAATGTCAAAAAACAAAACCCCCAAACTGAGTCACCAATTGTAATAGCAAGAAGTGTTTAAGCAAGTTGTCTGCCATTCAGTGTGACCTTGGCATGCTGATAAAAATGACTTAGAAGCCAAAAAGTCTTTGGGACTTAATTGATTGACATTTTTGGAAATGCCTAAGTCTCCAATGGTTTTAAAATATAGTCAAGACTCTAGACAACTGCTAATTTTTGAAATGGAGGTAAAATGCTAGATGATTATATGCAGTGAATATGCAACATAAACAATTCATACAACATGATGTTATGGTGATTCCCTGAGTTTTTAATGCTAAGGAATGGCAAAAATCAGATCACTGTACCTGCATCCCCAGCTGAATGCACAGCATTGTCATATGCCTCTGTATTGTGATGGAAGTCTGGCATATTTTGAGACCATAACTTCACATTCTCATCCATAGGGTTCGTAGCCTCTGTTACTGTCATGGTAGTACTTTCAGCCTCTGCAATCTTCTGTTTAGCTTGCTCCAAACGCTCTCTGGTCTCCACTACAAAATAAATGGGGAGTGAGGAGAAATGAACTCTTTCAAAGATCTAAGTGTGTTATGTGTCCTGTCCCTGACCCACATTGTGGCAGCAGAGGTTGAATTAAGTGGCAGGAGAGTGTTGAATTATGCTAAAACCAACCTGGCTCACTAGGTTCAAACATACATCCTGCTTTTTAAAGTTGGGAGTGACAGATAAACTGGTAGCTGACCCGTAAATTTGTGACTAGCGGTCATTTACTTTATACTATAAAAGTCCAGTCCCCTTTCATACAATCAGGTTCTTCTAACATAACTCTATTTGGGGTGTACTTGTGGAGATTCCTCCCTTGAGTGGGGACATCGTCCAAGGATACTACTTGAGGCTGAGAAAAAGAGATCTCCCAATGAGCACTGGTATGGGTGAGTTAAATCAAATTTCAACTTGACACTTATTTCTTTTTATTCTAGTTTTAATATAATTGCTTCAATAATTGCTTAAATCTAGTATGCTATCCTATCTTATACTATACTACTAGTAGTTTCAGTGTTTATATTGTGTAGTAAATAATTCTGATTAAGATCTTTTGTCTGATCATTTGTAACAATAAATGATTTGTCTTATATAAATAGTCTAAGTTTGCTGTCATTAAAACTCGTAGGGCAAAAATGGTTCAATCACGCTTCTGTAATTCCTTAAATTTAAACTGTTGACATGATCTGAGGCTGAGATAGGATTCAGCTGCACTTACACCTCTCTGAGAAGAAGTTTAGAAAGCAAGGGGGTCCTTTCTGCACCTTGTGACTCAATGGCAGGGCTTCTTTAATAAATTTTGTCAAAGCCTTCCACTCTCACCTGTGACACCCACCCTGTCCAGTTTCCCCCATGCTTTCTTCCTTCTTCCTCCCAGTTCATATATTGAGCATGATGTCATATGGTATGGAATGTCCATTTGGCCAGTCAGGGTCAGCTGTCCTGCCTGTGCCTCTCCCTAGATTCCCAAACACCCCTAGTCTTCTCAACTTCATGACAGTATGAAAAAAGAGAAAAGGCCTTGGCTCTGTGTAAGCACTGCTCAGCAGCATCAAAAACATCTCTGTATTATGAACCCAGTGTTCAGCACAAATCCAAAACATAGACCTATGCTAGTCTCTGTAAATAAAATTAACTGCACCACAGCCAACACCAGCACAAGGATGAAGAAGAATGTTAATAATTTCAGGAGTCAAAACATTTAATTTCATTATGAATGTGTTAAAACTGGATGTTTGCTATCTAGGCCTACGCTTTTCAGTCAAATTCATGTAGGCATCCCTAGTACTGCAATCTTATTAGCATCCTTGTAGGCCATATGCAAAGTTAAACTTAGGCTCTTGAATGTGTGAAGATAAAGCGCCATAAAGATGAAGTTTCTCTTCCAACCTGGGTCTGCTGATTGCATTTTTCCGATGGCTCTCATCAGTTGGCTTCGCAGAGCTTTCATTCTGGCAAAAGTGCCATTAACCTGCCAGGTAGTGTCTGCAATGGTGTAACCATTACCTGTAGGGACAAAAGAAGAGGCAAGGTTGAGTGGCATAAAAGTGGCATTCAAAAAAGATAGATTTAATCCTGTGAAGGTATGTTATTAGGCATTTAATACACCACAGGTATTATACTGTGGCCTCTTTTAACATAGGACACAGTAGCACTCTTGACTTCATGTAATCTAAAGGAAAAAGCAGCCTTGCAGCTCCCAGCCACTATTTGCTTGCTTACAAAAATCTGAAGACCTGTATCTCAGTCAGTACTATCTCTTTTTTCTTTACAGAAGTGCTGGGAGTAGCTGCAAAAAGTATACAGAAAAAGTTTTAAGGGAGTCAAAAGGTTCTGGAAAATTGAAAAGGTAATTCTGCATTTTTAGAGCTTTCTTTCTTTTACAGTGAACAAAGACAAAAATCCTTTTAGATTAATTATCCTTTACTGGTAAATTCCAGCTTACTGAACACTTATACTGTTGTGATTTGATTTTAGTTGAGCTACTAAATTGAGTGTATTTACCAGTGAACAACTGTTTGCAGGGCAATGTATTTAAACAGTAGTTATATCCAAAATGGTCCTTTTGTGGATGAAATAAATTTTCAGCATTTAGCAGAATGACAACACATGAACTACTCAAACAGTGCCTGTGGCTATTTCAAGTACTTTGCGTGGCAACTTTGATCAATAACGCATTCTGTTACAGCAGTAGTTTGGCCTTAGTGATGTGCTTTTGATGTTTATTTTTAACATGCATGCCTAAATGTTGACTGGGAAAATAGAAAGGAGGCATATTTACTGTCATATGCTGTCCGTTGTAGTTGCATGGCTTGGATGAGAAGTTCTTCACTTTTACCTTTATGGTAAATGACCTGAGTATCAATCCCAACTGCAGCCTACAAGTATGTTCCAAAAGAGAAAGTCAGAATAATGCTTACCAAATGTTCTGGTTTATTGTGTTCAATTATGGACAACATGTTACCTGCATATATAAATAGTTTCGTTTTCTGTTAACTTTTAAGATTGGCAGTTGGATTGGGAAAAAAAGTCAGGAAAGAAGAATTTTCTGTTTTTAAAATGTTTAGAGAAATGTATTGATTTCCAGATAACAACTCTGAATAACAAAGGTGCAGAAAGCACAAAAGTCCTCTTAATTTATCAGCTCCAGTTTAGTCAATATGACAGACATGTTAGTTAGACACTGTAACTACTGTCATCTCAGGTAGGTGCTGAATGTTTGCACTGCGTGGGGAGCTGCCTTGCAGTCTGCAGTAATATGCTGAAAACAAAGAGCTGGACTTGAAATCCCACAGCTTTCTGGGCGTCAGCCCCCTTTAATCTACCCAGATTCTCTTGCTATCCCACTAATATATTGCTGGTAAAAAGCATGTATACAAATTGGAAACTATAGCTATACAAAAAGTCTATCTAAAGTATTTTAGAACAGTAAGGCCAGAGACAAAATTAGCATCCTTATCCTTACACTGAGTGTATGAGTGGACTTTGTCCCATTTTAGCTTGATTTTCTATGAGAAACAGTAATGTTTCCGTTAGATGTCTTGACCATCTTTCCTCTTGCATAGAACTGAGAGAAGTAGTAGGACTCAAGTACTAAATGCCAGCTCAGGCTCCCACAAGGCCAGGAAGTTGTCTGGAATTTCACAGAAATGTCTCAATGTGAGTGACAATACAGAGCAGCAGCACTCTGTGATGGGATAGGGACAGGAGAACCTGTTGTGCCTCTTGGAATATCAGGGCACTTCAGACTGGCAGAATAATTAATCATATAGGATTTAATTCAGGAAATAACAAAGTAGAAAAGAAAAATGCAGTGGGAAGTTCAATGCTGCCAGTCAAGCTAAACCTTTTTTTTTCTTTACACTTGGGAGTCTAAAGTCCCTGAAGCATTGCAAAGTAAAAGCTGATATTATGAAAATTACTTACATCTTTGACTCGGTTGGTTGTGTTCAGTGCCTGCAATGCAGCTTTATTAGCTTCTTCAATATAACCAGCAATGTTTTCATACACATTTGAAGCATTGATTGCCTTTTGTACCAAACCATTTGAATCAACACCATACAAATTCCTGTTAAAAAAGTGAGTAAAAGGAGAAAGATACCAAACCAAATCAAAGTAGTTTCAAATTGATTAATTTTTCCAACATCCTGTGAATTCTGACTACATAATCACATGCATAAGTATGCTTGGCCTAAGTTTTATTTTCTTCTTTGTATATAACCAATCTGAAACAGTTGAAAATTATGTGAATAGAAGGTACTTCCCAGTGTTTAACTCAGTGAATTTTGCCCTTAACATCTATGTCAGCAGCAAAAAGTGATCACTCACCTTTTATTTTTTTTAATCTAAACTAGATATTCCATAAATTAACAAAATAAACGTCCATCAGTAGTCCTTCTTTAGGAATAACTCCTGACCATGAGTGGAAAGACCTGTGTGTGCCAGTGACCAGGACAGACGTATTAACTGACCAGTTCATATTTTCCAAAAGTAGGTCACGAAACTTTGCAAGAAGTTAGATTTAAAAAACACAAGATCACTACAATGGCATGGTTGAATTTGATTTGCATATTTGGTGATAACTGGGAGATAAGGGAGATTCCACACAGCAGTTAGTTTAGGGCTCAAAATTTAGCTGTTAACAATTTTGAATAAATATTTTCCATAAGCAAATTTCACAGTATATGTTACATATAGATTATATATATATATATATATATATATATATATATTTGCATGTGTGTGCATTAACTTCAAAGTGTTTGCACACTAAGGGATTATTAATGTTCCAGATTCAGTGTCTTTGCAATAATTTTCTGCTATATTCCCCCAAGGCAAAAAAATAAACTCTATCAA
Source organism: Serilophus lunatus (assembly GCA_013399895.1). Lineage (NCBI taxonomy): Eukaryota > Metazoa > Chordata > Aves > Passeriformes > Eurylaimidae > Serilophus > Serilophus lunatus. Next base: position 116,981 of record VXBA01001896.1, on the reverse strand, counting down.
ATAAAAGCCTAACAGGCTAATAAAGCAAACCTATAAAACCAAAATGATTTGAAGACAGTAAAAATACTTTAAAGTTTCACTGCAGGACAATCTTCTTTACAAATAATAGAATAGGCACATTTCCATCTGAATATTTCGTAATTACTTTTGTTTGCTTTTTTTTTGGCATTCCTAATGTGTTTGACTTGGTAGTAGTTTTTAAATTATTTTGGTAAGGGAGGAAGGCTAGCCATATGGGGTACTTTCTTTCAAGTGATTTTGCTGCCCCCAGTTAGCTGATCTCAGGCTGAACCTATTGTTTGTTTTTTAGGTTGTCTGTAGTTTGTGTGGAATTATAGAACAATTTCAGATGTCAGCTTTATAAAATTGTATAAAAGAGAACCATCTGTTTGGTTTTTTTTCTATTTTAATCCCCTATCTAGGACATAGTAATATTAAGAAATAACTGAAAAGTACTTGAAAAGTAGCTTTATCTTGCAAAAGTGTATGTCCATGATGTTATTAAAGGTAGAATTTGGTGATATATTTTATTTGAGAATTGATTTACAGCAGTAATTTTTCCACAGGTAGTATCAATTGCAAATAAGATCATATTTCAAATATGTCTAGAAATAGTAAATTTATACAAGTAGGGAATTAGTCTAGTATTAAATAGGTGCATTCAGCAGTAAATGTTGATGCATTTAGTATCTTCGCAGCAAGATAGAAAGACTTACTGTAAGTTTTTGTTGTTGCTGCGGACCAGTTTCACTGGGACACAACCTATCGACTATCACAACTACTCCATCTGTAAACCAGTTCTTGAACAAAAATTATCTCAAAGCCCGTTTTGTGTCCTGTAATGCATTTTTTGATGTGAATGAACTTACTGACACGAACTGTTTTTGCAAACCCCATTTAAGCTGCCTGTATTACTTTACTTTTCAGTAATCTACCCTTCCTATTCTTTTGCTATGGGAAGAGAAGAACATGCCCAGTTAAAAAAGGAAGAATGCCATGCAAGATATATGTTTACTCTTCAAAAAATTTCATAGATTTTGCTTCACTCAACTTCAATTTTTCCTCTAGACCATGACAAGTCCTTCTATACATGACTTAGCATGGATTTGTTTAGTGCCTATTTATTGTCACTGTGTTTCTGCTTGTCTTTTAGCTCATTCAGGTGTTCAGTGAATAGCACTTGTATGAACAGTCTGCTGAAGCTAAATTTTACCCGTCCAGCTCATCAGCAAGTCTTCTTAGGTTGTGTGCATGATTCATACTCTTTTCTACCAAATCATCATCAAACAGAGACAGATTGGCTATTTTTTCTTGCAATTCCTTTTTCGCTCCGTCTATTTCTGCGTAGAGCCCTGATGCATTCTGACAAAACAAGGAAGAAAGGAAAGAAGAGGAAAATTGTAAAAAATCAAGCCTGTGTTTTGATTATTGTTTTATTTTACTCTTTATATTATTATAAAATCTCTTTTTTCTGTTACAGTTGTTTAATTTTACATTTTTAAGAAAAAAAGAGGAAAGATGTAGAAGTGAATGTCAGTACAGAAAGACAAATGCAGGAAGATAAAAATCAACCAAAATTCCAGGAATCCCTTAAGAAGATATTAGAGAGATACGCATAAAATGCAAAAGAAAGACAGATGAGAAGTGCCTTACTTTATGTCTTGCATGTTTTCTCCAGAATTGTGCTAATGACAAGTCTTTCACAGTGAAGTGTTAATGGACAAAGTACTTAAACCAGATGTTTAGAAAAATCCCCTGATTTTGGTTATTCTAAAGGTTCCCTGGTAGGGGGACAATTGGGAATTGCTGGAGAGGGGCAGACAGTTTAATTGTCCAGCTGTGACCTGTGCTACATCATATAAAATGGGCACTGGCCCCTTTCTGTCTCCATGGCATTCCTCATGCTAAGACATCTTGGATTAGTCTAGATTGGAAATTGGTCCACCTAAATACTATATATAGGTATAGGCATGGAGAAGTAGTATCCCTTTGCCTTAACCATGTTTGTTCCTTATGTGAAATACTTGTGAGGAAGACCAAATGGGCTTGCATTCACTTTCTCTCCAATACACAAGGTTGCTGACATGTTTGAAGATTATAAATGTCGCCTAAAATTTCCTACAGCACCATGTCTCATCCAAAACACTGGATAGTTGTCTACAGGTCCAGAAGAGGATTTCTATAAGACAATCTGTTTATGCATGTTTTACACAGTGCCTGGTTTAATCCTGATATCTGAGACCTTTAGTTGTCTTCCATGCTCACTCGTAGGCACTAGAAAAGGAATTTAGCATACGGTGAAGTCTTTTACCAGAGCATCTTTTGGTAGGTGTTTATAATAAAATAATTGAGAATGTTTCAGCAAAAAATTTCATTAAGCTCTGCTTATAGTTAATTGTCCTTATAGTAGAATTATTTTTTGAGGCAGAAAACTGTAATTAAAGAGGTTTTCATCCAAGAGGTCTACTTTTTCAGGGAATATTAATCAGTATTTCATTGAAGTAGCATAAAAAATGAGAATTCTTTTAATTAGTGATCCAAACACATGACTTCAAAAAATAAGGATATATCATTTAAACAAGTCACTGAGGCACCTACCTTTATTACCTCACTTAAATCAGAGTTGATCTTTTGTGGTCCTTCCAAAATAGTTGTAGCACTGAGCAGAATGCTGTTTACTTCATCTATTTGGTCTTTTACTTTCTCGTGTTGTTTCTAAAAACAAACCCCAAAATATAAATCTCATCCAATACCATTTGCTCATTGATATAATACAGTATCAAGTTAATTCCAAAAACTGTAGTGAGCTAAATAGATTTTAAACATATCTGACATCTGATTTTCCCAGATATCTCTAATAGCTGCATATTATAATGCTACTCTTTGCACTTTTTTGTTTGTGTGAAAGAAATGATGAGTGATTTTTTTTTTAATTTTGTATTACAGCATAAGAAGTTATTGAAAAAAAAAATTATTCAGTGCACTGCCAGCAGAGGCAAATGAAACATGGATTTTTCATAACGACCTGGAGATTAGTTTCCTTTCAGTATATTTACTGTATAGAGATCTCTTTTCCTTGTCAATAATAAAGCTAATGTGAATGATCTCTTCTGTACGGCATCTGCCTTCACTGTGAGGAATAATGAAGATCCAGCTCATTAAAAATCATGTACAAATGCAACTACACACTTCAGGCTTTGCTTCACCAATGTGAGACAGACTGCAACTTGGCACCGTAATTATGAAACAATGGAAAAACAACAGAAGAGGCTTTGCACTTAAGTATCCCAGCCTTTTGTAGAAGGATTCATGAGAACAGCATGTCTGATTTCTCTATTGAATTATTAGACCTTCCAGATCAGCATGAACTTCTAACACTGAACATTTCAAGAGCTCAAAACTCATCTTGTGATGCTATGAAACCCAGAGGATGGACTGAATTTGCAAGATAATTTTTCCAGTCATAAGGTTGCTTCCTAACCCCCTCTCCTCCATAACCCAAAGAAATTCAGCCACTGAAATAAAAAGTTTGCTTCAAATGACCCCAATTTATTCTCTTTGTAATTTTATTCTCTGCTGAAAAAATAAATAAAAAGTTTTACATGGGATATTCTGGGTTTGCATTCCTTAAATTAAACTTAAGAAAACAGTGAAAGACAACTTCTGGGAAGAGAAAAAAGTCTTTTTTTGTATGGTTGATGGATTGGGTACTTTTCTGGGATAAGAGACCTGAAAATTCAATTTCCTTAACAGCCGTATGGGATCTGAACCTAATATCACCACTTCCAGACAAACATGCCCCACTTCCATGCTGCAGGGGACAGGTCTCTTCTGAGCTCTCCTCTGGAACTATTCATTTGAACAGGGTATAGTGGGAAGCTGACATAGCTTTATATCTAAGCTGTTTGCCCATGAAGTAGGAAACCCAATTTCAAGGTATCTATTGTGGAGCAGCTAGACAATAGATTTGTGCATGAAGATGCAAGGACAACCATCTGCTCTTCCTGAAAATGTGTATACATTTTGTTTAAAGAGGATCAGGGAGAAAGTTCAGGTAAGTCAGTATGAATGCACTCAGTCTGGGGCACAAATGCAGTGCAGAGACTCTACAAGTAATTGTTTTCATAGAATATAATTATTTTTGTGAGCATGAGGTCTTTCCACATTATAAGTCAGTACATAATAAGTGAAACAATCCCACCACAATATTTATAGCTACATGAATTTTCAAGCTTCTTGGGTTTTACTGTAATATGCCTTCTTAGTCTATGTGTAAGTATTCATCTCTTCCTTGATCTGATGAGGCATGGCATGCCAAAATTTGTCATTTATTGTAACTCCGCAAATAAATAATAGTACCTTGCACTTGCACAACTTTTTTTTTTTTAGAAATGAAGACTCAAACCCATCTTGCTGAGTGGTCCAAGAAATTCTTTTTTTGGTGTAGTGATTACTGAATCTAAATTATGTGCAATCTACTGTTTTAAGCAATGGCAGAGATGGAGTGTTCACAGACAACAAATATGATAAATGTACCGCACAGTACCTCCCGGCTTTGGAGACTGGCTGTGTTTCCCTTATTTATATTCTCCGTTTGTATGACGTAGTCAACTGCTTGGTGTAATGCCTCCTCCAAATCTGACAGCTCCACATCTTGTTTGCTGAGCTGCTCTAGCACATCAGATACTAGGGATCTGGTGTCATTGTACTTCTCATGAAACACTTCAACTTGCTGTAGCACTGGGAGAAAAATAAGTCAATAAATTCCACACTTGGAATTCTGACAAAACTTAAAACAATTTCTGTTTCTGTTACTTGGGCAAGAGTAAAACACATTTCGTAAAGCTCACTTGAGAGATCATATGCCTAGATTTCAATTTTCCCTCTTCTTTTGAAAAGGAAAGATGTCACTTATTTTACTATCTCATTTTAACCTTATTATCTGTCTCAAGGAGATTTTCCTAAAGGAAACTAGGTCTGTCTTTCCTCGCTTTTCATTCCTTTTTTATCATCAAACTTATGCAGACTATTCTGGAGAAGACAGTCCTTAAGTTTCATGTCCTAACCTGTGTTTACTGGGCTGTGAGAACTATGCTGCCACTCTTTTCCATGCCAGCAGTTTTTCTCTCTCTGTTGGAGTTTGCTGTACCTATGGCAGAGCTGGCAGTGGAAAAGACATTCACATGAGCAATTCCAGCCCTGCCACGAGCCTTCCTAAGCAGCTATTGTTGAGGTGCTGCTTAGGCACACACAGACATGAACACACAAACACACAGATCTTTTTCTCACTCCACCTTCTGCCACAGGGAGTAGTAAGCACCAGCAGACACTTGGGGCAGGCATTTGGAAGCAGCAGCATGTTCAGCACACCAGTTAGTGCTTGCCAAGTGCCTGCTGTTCCTCCTCAAGGGGTCAGCAGTACATCCAGAGCTGCCCAACCCATCCAGCTGTGCATCAGCACGTGGGTGAACAGAAAACAGACTTAAAACTCACACTTCTCTGCTGCATTTTCCTCCTCATCTGCAAGTTGCCTCTGATTAGTGAAAGGCTTACGGCGTTTGATCTCCTTCAGCTTCTCCTCAGCCACACTTAGCTTCTGGGCAATTTCTTCAGGGCTCAGCTCTTGTTGAATTGCATAGTATTTTGACTTGCTGCTGATTTCTGGAGGGGAAAAAGGAATGGATGGTCAATTAACTGTGATTACAGAGAAATAAATACCATGGAGTACTTTTACATTTGTGAATCCAGATCATGCTGTTGGCAAAATAATTTTTTAATTATTTTCGACTCTATAGTAGATAATCATTATATTTAATCCAATCTTAAACCTGTAAATAAATCACACTTTCTGGCATAAATGGATGTCTCATCAGAAGAAGATGAGATTAAGCAGGCATAGGTTGTGTGCATTATTTGGCTTGGCAGTTCATATAGGTTGGGATCATCATTTTAATTTGAGTTTCGTGGCATGTAGCTGGATGGGGCTTTCATCCAGGATTGTGGTTTTTAAGTGCTTCTGCAAAAATGTTATATTTATTAAGTAACAACAATGGTAAGGAGACTGAAATAACCTCTTTTTCCATCTGCAGAAGTTTGAGGCACCCTAAAGAGGTATACTGTCTAGCTGGTTTGGAGAGAGATACTATTTTGAGGTTTTGGTCTCAGTTCAAAAAACGCTGTTAGATCCCTGCAGCTGGAGTTGAGTTTACCCATCCTCTGTGTAAACATTACAAAGTTTACCCATTTCTCACTCTCTGGCTTCAAATACAAATCACCTCCTCTTTTATGCCCTGTGATGTGCATGCCTTTGGCTTATATTCATCACTAATTTTGTAGATAACCAGAGCTGGCAAAACCAGCACTATGCATCTGTAAGATTTTTATGGAAAATAGACATGCAGTTGTGGCATCACTGTTTTTTTGGTAGAGTGTCTTTCTTGCTGAGCCCCGAGCTCGTTAGGTTTTAAAGCTTTAAAGGCTCATACTGAGCAGTAAGGGATCACGAAAAGGAGCTCAATGTATTTCCTTTTCCTTATGTTGGGACACACACGTGTGTGTGCACACATACACCTTCTCTTCAGTAAAGAGTGGTTTGCCTTCTACAGGGGTAATGGCTCTGTAGAAGAAAGTTTTTGAGCATGATGGAAATAATTGCCACCTACTTGTTTCAACTGTTTTCACTCTCCATTCACAGCCATGGATGCTGATTCTTCTATAACCTGACTGTGTTATTTGTGTGCCAAACTGGAGACATAACTGCCTTATGTGGCTTCTGTCTTGCCCCAAATCAGTTAATGATATAAAGGGTTTATCCACAGACATCAACCATGAATGTTAGTGACATACAATAAGGCTCGTGCTGATGCTTATGCTCAATAGTTGTAGAAATAAAATGTGATGAATGACTAATCAAAGGTGGTTTAGTGTCAGATGTGAAAGAAGGTAGTACAAATATAGCATCCCATGAGACTGGTCTTAGGCTGCCTCTTTTGTGTCATGGGATCTATTAACTGCATTTGCTGAAATAATGTAACAGCTGGAGCACTCATGGAGGTAAGGATAAGCAAAAAATAATAATTGATATGTAACCACTCTTTCTTACACAAGTTGCCACATAGCTTGCAGTAACTGCTAAGATAGATCTACTGAAATCTATTGACCAAATCTTTCCATTGGAAAAGGGATGTTTAACCTCAACTACCAATCTATTCAATTCTGGTGCCATAGACAGCTTTTGTATCCTGTTGGCTTTGCTGAAGAAAACAAGGGGGAAACAAGTGTGTTCTACAGTACGATGGAAGCTCTCATGATGAAGCTGTACAGGGGACAAGAATGTTTTTGAGTACATTCATGTGAGGTTTTACTGCTTTCTGTAGGTACCAAAGAAGAGGCTGCAATAGGTGTAATCTCGTTTTTATATATCAAGATGATAATGACATGTCATAGATATTCCAGGTGAAGATGATCATCTCTGACTAGGAACTCTTTTTTTTAAGTGTAGTTGTGCTTGGGAATAGTTTGCTGTTGTCATAAATTACATATTGTCCTTTATGTAAAGAGATAAACCCTCTGATACATAGGATGGTAAAAAATCCTTGAAGATTCATTAATACGTGATTTCATTAATACATTTTTGACACTGAGCTGAAGCAGAAAGGATTCTATTTACCTTCAATGTTATCTCTCATATTATTGAGCTGCTGCACAAGCTGAGTAGCACGGTTTTTGGTCTCCATGGTTTCCTTCTGTACCAGTAGGCCGTTGCTGGACACTTCATTTCCCTATGAATAAACCATTGAAATAAACATTCGATTTCTTTTCAGATGTGAGGATGAGCAGTATATACACACATTTTGCTTTCCCTGGATGAGCACATGAATATCCTTTTTATCATATAAAGTGAAATTTACAAAGATGTTCAAAGTGAAGATCTGTCTTGTTGGTATTTTCAGAATTGAAGAGTGAGAGATTAAAAGATGTCCCATATTTATCCATCATCTGCTGCAATCAAATTTTCATAAATTATGTACAGTTGTAAAACCGTCTGATGAGTGTCCCAGGCATTCAGTGAGGTGTGGTCATTTTGCTGGGTGTAGCATTTGCTGAGTAAGTGTATAGAGTGGAGAAGAAGGTCTCAGGCTCACAACCATTTTTAGATCAGTATCTCCCTTGAGTGAGGTCCCCAGTCCTGAAACTTGCTAAAGTAAGAAAAAGCACAAAGATTGAAAATACTCTGAAGAGCATAGTCACTCTCCTATACTGCTGTGTTGGAGGCTGTACACTGCATTGTGTTCCCTTAAATGTAAGGGAAATGGAGAGGTAACTTGTCATAGTCATCGTCTTTCCAAGAAGGTCGCTGACTTTGGGAGTCCTTAGACTTAATTTTCCCTGGTATTTCCTAGGAAAAGAAAACAATATGACCACTGTGCCATTGACCTTTCCTAGACCGTTTGTGTGTGTGTATGTAAAACCACAACACATGCTTAGGAGATCAGAATCTGCAGCAACCCTTGAGATATGGGGACATGCATGTGAAGTGCTCTGTATAGAAAATACTGCATATGTCTGCAAACCCCACTGAAGCCCCTGTCATCCATTTTCTACAAAAATGTCTTGAAAGAGCACAGAGTTTAATATCTTCAGAGTTACTATTGTGGTCTTCCCCACACTCTGAGACTCTGGGGCTCTTATTTCCCTGCCTTTACAAGCAATCACAAGTATTGATGTGGAACAAATATTGGAAATAACCAGGGAGAAAAGACTAGAGGAAACACTGAATTTATCTGTTCAAGGACAATAAAGTTGAGGAATGAGCTAAGAAATCCCTAGATAGTACTGAAAATGAAATTTTATTATCCAAATTCACTAAATATTCATAGAAAACCTAATGCCTTAATCATCCTGCTCACCAACTACATAGAGGGACATTGAGGCATGTGAGCTCTGACAGATATTCACAGCTACAGAGCTGTGTGTGTGATCTGATTTAATCAAAGCTGTCTTGAACATAGATATGGTCTGCCTAATTCTTAGGTGGCCTTTCTGCTAAATAAGTGTTGATTAAAAACATCAAAACCACTCCCCTTTGTGTTTTTTTTTTCTCCCTACTTGCTCCTGTATTTTTAGTTTAAGGTTTAATTTTAATTTGTCTTGTGAAAGAATTGGTGCAGTGAATATAAAGTCTGGCATTTTGTAATAAGCATGAAATATAACGTAGTCCTACTACAGCTGTGGTTATCTCTGATAATAGCACAGAGTGATATATTTTACAAATATATATATATATATGTCTTAGCAACAGAAAGATGTTTAATATTATCTTTTTAAAATAGAGAAGCAATTTTGAACCCTATTCTTCTCTTAACATATATCATAGCAGTATTCTAGTAGGGTGTAATGAAAATGTTGTGGGAGCTGAGAGCAGATAACCTTGATTTTATAGCCTGGCAATTGGATGTGGATGCAACATTTATGACTACAATTGTGTTAAAAATATCGTGAGTGATGATCAGGCTCCCATCCCAGTGGATAAATGAAAAACCTTTTAAAATGGCAGGTTTATAATGTGTTTTGAAATGTCTAATAGTGGCTAATTTAATTTTATGAGAGCATACATGTAAAATAGATCCAGTACAAATGCTTCTATGGTCAATCTGAATCAGTTTAGTGTTGGTTCCTTCACTTAGTAAGAAAGCAAAATGTGAAAGAGAAAGGCAGTGTGTCTATCTCAGATCAAGCATGTTGTATAGGGGGTGAGTGGGATCTCAGATCCTGAGAGGAAGCTTTTTGTGATGGATGACAAACCTCTAACCACACTCAACACACTTTGGCCTTACCTTCTACCTTTTCTGTGAAGAAGACTTGGTAAGTTATTTATGCTTTTAATTCTGTGTTAAAGTAGAAAGCTAGAAATAGAAGGTTCTCCCGACTGTCTTTCACACACACTCTTTTTTGGTGAATCTAGAAGTTTAAACTAGGTGTTAGGAAATACTTTTTTACAAAGGGAGGTCAAACACTAGAACAGGTTTCACAGAGAGGGTCAATGCCCCGTGTCTGTCTGCATTTAAGAGGCATTTGCACTAGAGGCAGCAGGACTAGATGATCATTATAGGTCCCTTCCAACTGAACTATCCTATGCTAGCCTCTTATGCCAGCTGTGAACTGTGATAAAGTGCAAACTCTCAGTACAAACCTCTTCATCAAGTGTTGCAGCTTCTCTCAGGAAATCATTCATTATATTTGCAGCATCATCAACCTGGATGGTCCAAAGCACAGCATGGTTCTTTTTTTTGGACATTGCCTCCTATGTATGGGGAAAAAAAGTCAGTGCATCTGAAAACAAACTATTTCACTAGTAGGAACAAGGATTGAAATTTACAAGAGTGGAGTGGAAATTTAAAGATACAAATGACATTAAAAAATAAAATGTCATCCACATTTGTACCTGGAGATAGGTAGTAGTGAAGTTCAAGTCATTCAAACGCTTTTGAGCTGCAACACCTGTAGAAATGCTCAGTAAAGTTGATTTGCTTTCATCGATAGCCAGAACTGATAATTGGATGTCATCTGTCAAATCCCAAATACATTTATCACAGCCTGATAAAAAAATAAAACAGAATAATTTTTCTTTAGTGTTTGTGTCAGTTGACAGCAAATATCTTGAATTCACATTATAAATTCGTGTTATAGTGTTCTTGCCCCATTTTGTTCCCTCTTTTTGTCATTGTTGGACCCTGATGGATACTCATTTTTCTTTCACTCTTATCCGCCTACTTCCAAGGTCTTGCAGTACAATTATGACATTTCCAGCTGAACAGCACCAGATGGGACTGCTCAAGGAGGCTGCCACAGCGATTCCGTAATCAGTAGGGAGAAAGGGAGAGGTATTTCCTGGCTGTTCCCTAGGATCTGCATGTTTGTGGCCCAAAGAATAACAGATGAGGGTCCGAAAAAAACCCAAACAACCAAATGCATTTTGTCAGAACCTAAAACTCTGTATTTAAAATTTAGTTGTATCAGAAATAAGGTTGTCCGGCACATGGGCTTGCGGCTGCCTACTTGGTTGGGAGGGCAACTTCTGAAAACACTGTTCTAACATGCTTGGAAAGTGCTTGTGCAGGACTATATCCTTGTTCCTGCTGCATGATTGCAACACTACTTTGTTTTTAGTGATACTAGTGCCATCACTAAGTGCAAGAGACTTAGGTGAATGTGAAACACAGGTGGTTACTGAAAGTTTGGCTTGACATTGTAGCAGCTCCCAAATGCTTTCCTTCTGGTTGCACTTCAGGCATATGACCCCTCTTCTGGAGAGTTAGTTTAGGAACCCATGTGTGGTACATGGTCTGCATTACACCACAGGTATAAATAAATATACTAGCATATAAAAAGTATCAGTGGTTACCAATGGTTATAACATAGTGCTCCTGAAAACTCCCAAGGTCTCCTATCATTAGAATACGGGAGATAGTAGAAAAGCAGTTGACACATACATGTATGTCAAAGAGCCAATATCAAAAATCTATATCCGATGTTGTCCTGGTTTTGGCTGGGGTAGAGTTAATTTCCTTCACAGTGGCTGGTATGCAGCTGTGTTTCAGATTTGTGCTGAACACGGAATTGATAACATAGAGATGTTTTTGTTATTGCTGAACGGGGCTTACGCAGAGCCAAGGCCTTTTCTGCTTTTTGTACTGCCATGCTGGTGAGGAGACTTGGGGTGTTTTGGAAATTGGGAGGAGACACAGCCAGGACAGGTGATCCCAACTGACCAGAGGGATATTCCATACCATACAACAACATGCTCAGTATATAAAGGAGGAAGGGATGTGATTTTTATAGTGATAGTGTTTGTCTTCCCAAGTAAACTGTCATGTGTGATGGGGCCCTTCTCTCCTGGGGATGGCTGAACACCCACCTGCCCATGGGAAGCAGTGTATTAATTCCTTGTTTTGCTTTGTTTGCGTGCATGGCTTTTGTTTTTCCTATTAAACCATCTTTATCTCAACCCATGAGTTTTCCGGCTTTTACTTTTCCAATTCTCTCCCTGATCCTGCTGGAGTGAGTGAGTGGCTGTGTAGTACTTGATTGATGGCTGGGGTTAAACCACAACAGAAAACCATAAATTAAGTTCACACAGATAAAGTTGTGAGGCCGACTTTTAGGGCCAGAATATTATTTTGCAGGCACTATGTCTCAAAGGCTATGGAAGTAGTTTTGGTGACACTTTCCTCCTGCTCCTCAGTTTGCACCTGAACATGCAGTCTGTATCATAGAGCTGCACATATGCATGCACTCAAAAAAGTGTGTGAGAACACGTTTAAACACTCTATAGGTGGGGCATATTCACAAATTTAACTGTCCTGTGGGACTAAGGTTAAAGTGCTGAGCCCACTGGGGTACCGAGCTTTTAAGTTAGTATTTGTAAGCTTCTAAGTACAAGACTGATATTAATTTTTAGTGTTCTTATGATAACGTTCTTACTGATGGTTGGGCAGTCTGTGTCAGTAGAAACTTCAGGACTGTCTGCAAGGCATTCTCCAGTCTGGCTGTCACACATTTTCCCTCCACAGTTACATGCTGGGGAAAAAAGAAAGGACTTTTGAAAGAAGAATCTTCAAAATGTACAACGCCCCTTTCCTCTCCCAGGACTATTGAAATTATTGTACTTAAGATTGTGCATGGATAGTCAAACCAATATCAAGTACTTCTCAAACTGATTTCTCCTTTAGTACATAGAAAAAGGTATTTTTTGCACTGTGTGAAATTGGACCAAATGAAATATAAAGTGGAAAACAAATTGAGAACACCTCTGAAATTACTTGTTCAAAGCCTGGTCATAAGCAGAGTCAGCGAGGCCAGTGTTGCCCAGATGGGCCATTTTGCATCACTGTCTAGAGCGAGTGACATTCAGGAGATGTGCTAAGGAAAGTGGAACAACTAAAGTTAACTATTAGATACAAATCTCTCCAAAGCCCGTTGGAATTTATCAACGCTATGTCAGGCTGTCACTAAAAAGGCACTTGCAGCTCTCAGGGATTTATATTGGACTCCAATTCCATCATAAGCCTGAACATATCAAAAAGTAAATATCTCCTACAACTTACAATGAAGTACAGATGATATTTTACATTTTTTCAATCTTGAGTAAGCAGCATTTTTATTGCCAGCATAAGTGGCTTTTTAGAAAGTCTAAGTTTTAATCTAGAGTATCTCTTTCAAGGTTTAATTGGCCTCTTAAAGTATATTATTTTAAAGATTAAAATATTCTTGGAACACTTTGATACAATAACTAAAACTCAAGCAGAATGTAAGAACAGCAACGATTTATCTGACATTTATTTTGCTTATGTGATTAATGGTTTCAGCAGAATTTCATATAACAAAATATTTTACTGCCAGTTTATTGCAGCCTTTCATTGTTCTCTGTGAATTGCTCTTGTATCTACACTTCACATTGCACATTTGAAAAACTATCAGTGAAAATGTGCAATACATTTTCAAAGGCAATATGATGCAATAAAGTTGGAATAATTTTGTGTAGGTGGACCAGTGTTTGTAGAATTAATCACGTTTTGTACTAATGTAAGAACAGAAATTGGTTATGTAAATTTCTGGTGCAGTTGTATTTTGACCTTATCACAATCTGCATGAACTGGGTGCCTCCAAGCTCTTGGATCTACAGTTATTTTTAATTTGTTATTTCTTTTGTTAAGAAGTGAAAGGAAAGTCTCACTTGAAAGCAGAGACTTCTCTTTACCAGTCAGGGAGAGAGCACCTCCTGTCTCCCAGGGCCACAGGCACCTACTAACTGGTTCAGGCATCTTTGATCTCTGCAAGATCATCTGTATGTAATGTTGCGCTTCCTTTTACTCAGCTCTGCTGTACTAAACTGTAGACAATACCTGTACAGTTTTTAGCAAATCTGGCGTCCCCATAGTAACCCGGAGCACATCGTTCACACTTGAACCCGCTGGTGTTGTGCAGGCAGTTGCGGCACTGGCCTGTCACTTCATCACAGTCTTCAAAAATCAGGTTTGGGTCTGAGTTGCCATTGCAGTCACATTTTTTACAAGTGCTTCCAATTAGCAAAGGGTTCCCATAGTAACCAGGCGCGCACCTGAAAGGAAGAACAACCCAGCAATGACAAGCAATGACATTCTGATCTGCAGTACCCTTTTTTATGACCTTATTTTTGTTACCAGGAATCGATGACTGCAGCTACTGATGGAAAGGAGGCAAATCAGGAGTTGTGTTCCTGCAGAGGCTGTTTTGTGCTCTAATCTCAATCTGTTCAGTTATATATTTTTCTCTTCTTGAACACTCCTGGTATCTCAAGAACATCAGTCTGCATTGATTTACTTTTTGCGTGTGTCTTTAGCAGTGAAATGATTTGTTCTCTATTGTTTTAAAATCTATGACAGAATGACCTTGGCAAAGAAGCAGCTCTACAGTGTTTGTTTTGGTCTGTTTCAGCTTTGGATCTTACCAACTATATTGTGTTATATGGGAAGCTGGGGTAAGAGACTCCATTTCACGATGGTGAAACTCAGAGGAAGTTCAGACCATACTTCTATTATAAATGTACAGACCAGGAAAGGTTTATAGAAATACTTCTGTGATGAGGTATTGGGGTGGTTTCTGTTTTTTGCAAAACAGAACAGGCACTGAACCAGACTCCAATTTCAGATCTGTTTGATATTATCCTGCTGGATGAGGGCAAAAGACTGAGACCAGTCCAGAAAGGGAGGAATCTTCTGTTGATTTGTAGAGGGAGAGAGGAAAGTGGATACTGAGCACCACAGGGTAGGCCTGAAATGGGTCCAAATTGCTTATTGTGCCTTGTCATACTTGGAAAGCATTTCAGCTGACAACTTTCTACATCTTAAAATGGAAGAAATGTTGAAACTGTGGTGGGTTTTGAGAGTCCAGACAAACCAGGGATATGTAACATTCCTGGGTGGCCAGTGGCCCTAAGCTAAGAAGTAGTAATATATTTGATCATCCTGTGGAAAGAATGTGTCCCAGTTAAAGATGTTTCTGCTGATATCAGAGGTCCTTTTGCAAAACAACCAGCGAGGTAACACCACTGGGGTGGGTGGGCATGGTGCAGCTCGTGAGAGCAAATCCTCAGGGAAGGGATTTGCTGGAGGATCTGTCAGCTGAAGCAGCATGGAGCAGCGTCTGATGGACTGGAGGGGTCAGCTGGAAGGACAGGGGCAACCCACACTGTTCACAGGGTCATTGCATGGTGACAGGAGGCCCCATGATCCAGAAGCCTGTGGCACGAAGATCAGGGACTCACCCCCCCAAACTGGAAATGAAGAATTATTGCAGGGAGAGGAATTACTAGCTGGTGTAACAATTACTAGCTGAAGAAATGGAAGGACTGAATAGTTGCTGCAACGATTTAGGTAAGGAGTATTGTAGTTCATTCTGTTTCAGTACCATGTTGTCCCTGTCTTCCATCCATAAAGTCCTGTTTAAGATGATGTTTGGTCTGCTGTTGGTGAGTGGGGAGGGTGAAAGCTCAGGCAGTTGTTTAATTTTTCCAGATTCTGGCTGGGTACCTGAGGCATGATCTATTGGTCTCGTAAAATCTGAACATAGTCAAATCCAGGTTCTGCCATATCTGAACAATAAAAATGTGGAAGATTTGAAAAAAGCTTTGAGTCTTGTTCTATTCCTATATTTGCAGGTTTTTTTTTATAAAGGAAATAATTTCCTCAACACTGCTTTGTTCCAGCTCTGAACCCCCACAGTAAAAACACATAAAATTTTAAGCATCTTAATATAAACCATTTGGCTCCCTCAAATACTGCTTTTATCAATGATAAAGGCTCTTTTTGTCTCTTTGCAGCACTGCCAGAATCTCTAGTGTAGATTTTATCATTTGAGCGACCCAGATGTAAAGAATAGAAGTGTGACCGGGAGTTCTGTGCACTCCTTGAAAAACTGAATGCTACACTGAACAGAATGTAATTTATCTGACTTTGGTGAAGTCATTGCCCATTCCTGTGGGAGTTAGAGCAAGCAGTGACCGCTAAAGCTACTATTCAGTCATGCCAAAAGTTTTGCTATGATTTGCTAGTATTGCAGCCAATGTGAGATGGTAGTATTTTTCCAAATTTCAGAATGTTTATGAAATTGGGGATTTTTTGTGTTTGTTTTTTCTTTTTTTTCTTTGCTTGTTTGTTCTTTTACTCAGTAGAAACATTTATTCTGAACTATATAATCTTGAAGGGTTGCTTTTTGGTTAGGTATCTTCCAAATAATCATTTGTCTAATGTGGCCACCAAGTCACAGAGGCCACTGAGTAGGGCTAGGGCCAGACCAGCGTTTTGCTTACTGCTAGCCAGCTCCTACTAAAGACAGCATGCTATCCCCATCAGGACTAAAATGTCTGCCCTCTCACTGGGGCAAGGTAATTTTTTTTAATTTTCTGAAATATATCACTCAGTTCACTTGCCATGAATATAGTGGACGTTTCCTCACATCCTCACAGCTACATTTTGTAAGTGCTACTTTTTATGACCACATGAGGCACTGGAGCAAGTTGCCCAGAGATGTCAATGCCTCGTCCCTGGAATTGTTCAAGCCAGGCTGGATGGAGCCTTAAGCAACCTGTTCAAGTGGAAGGTGTACCTCATGGAAGGGGGTTGGAAGTAGATGATCTTTAAGATCCCTCGAAACCTGAACTCTTTTATGACTCTATGACTCATTTTTATCATATCATCTGGAGCAGCCTTTTAAAACAAATAAAAAAAAAAAGAATTAAGAGCTGAAAATAAATGTGTCACTTTCACTTCCCCTTTTTCTTGCCACTCAGTGCGTCTCATAAGGCCGAGGCACTTTGCTTGTTTTGAATAATGGGTAGTATGTGAGAAGAGCAGAAGCCACTGGCTGAAAACATACCGCTACATCTCTGCACTTTATGGCATGAAAAATTTCAGAGGCCTGCAGTAAATGTCTTTTCCTACATTATATCAATAAATTACTCTTAGTTGTTAACAAAGAATATTCCCTCTCCCATAACTGCTAAGCTGTCTTTGTTTCATTTTGCAGCCATAGTTGCTTCCTGTAATTATCGGTGAATAAGAAATGAACTTCCTCTTCCTCACAATACCAAAAGAACCTTTTTATTCTCTCTGCTTTTGACACATTTTTAAGTTATCTTTTTTAACATTTGGGCATTTCATCAGTTACCACCCTGATGCCTTATTGCTGAAGTCCAACAGAAAAATTATTAATTCCTAAATTTTTAATTGGAAAGCTAGTTTTCTCAGTTCCTAGCAAGGGCCTCTGTGAATTCACTCCACTGTTTTCTGGCAAACATAAACTGAATAGGTTTGTACCAAGCCTCTAGAGCAGCACAAGAAAGCCTCCTACACAAATGCCAGAGGAAGTGGAGCAGGTTGCCTCTCCATGAGCTACTATGGGCATCCCACATGCTGCCTGTGGAGGGGTGTCCTGCAGCTCACTGCACTGGGGTGACTGTCACTGACTACTACATTAATGTTGAGAGCGGGGAGCAGGATGTTGCCTTCCTCTCCCTAGAGACAGGAGTTGCTCTTTGAGATGCATCAGGGACAGGGGCAATGACCTTTCTTGCTCAGGATCCCGCAGTTCTCCTTCCAGAAGGCTAATGGTATGACAGCTGCAATGGAATTAGAGAGTGGTGACAGTAGTCAGCAGCACCATATGTGAAGCAGGGACTTGTTCTTTAGCAAGTGGATAAGGACGAGAAATACATCATCCCTCTTTGAAATGCGATGTTTCTGACACAAATGGGAGTAGGACCAAGAGCCTATCAGAAAGCAAGTCCTGTTTGTGACTACTTACCCCAGCAACTGGCCAAGATCTTAAGACGGTGACCAGGACAGATTACTTTTTTCTGTGGCTTTTTCTACACAGCTTTGCCTTCCTTAAGACAGATGCACTGTGACAGGTGGGTTAGTTGGTATTAGAAAACAAAGTCAATGCTATTTTGTGCTGTTACTGTTCTGTAGCATCTGCTGCCCATTTCATAGGATTTGTACTGCTTGTAGTCTAAGTTGACATTTTAATAACCATTAAGAAACCTCACTGACCTTTTAATTGTCTGCATTATCCTTTGTGTATAAACCTGACATTTTTGAAGAACAAAAGAATACAGCCATGGGCCTGTAAACAGGGGTGGGGTTTTTATTTTTGTGCTGTCTGTCTAAAGGGTTTCACTGTTGCTGTCACCACGTTAGTGATGCAGAGGTGATGTACTGATGTTTTTTGCATCATCTGCAAGGGGGAAAACCCTTCACTCATTTGTTCACCTTACCTTTTTCATACCGATTTCTCTTTGCCTCTTAAGCATCCCTTTTCTCCCTTCTCTGACAGTTACATTAAGTATCATTTGAATTCAAGACTTGCCCATTAATGACAGTTGACTGGAGACTTACATACTTCAGGGGCTTTAAGAGAAAAGAAGAGATGTTCAGGCAGCCAGTGTCTGAGACATCCTATTCACTTCCGTCTATGATTTAATTTATTGGCTGCTCAAGGACAATTTCTGTATTATAATCAGGCCTCTGACATTCATTAAAACATCATCCATGTGTGTTCATAGTGAGTAAGACAGCCTCTTACAGGACATGAGAGGAGGTTATGTATGTGTTGTAGCTCCATCTATTTATGTACTTTGTTATTTAGAAAATATTTACTGGAAATTGCTTATGGATATAGGGAAAAGTTGAAATGCAACGCTGGCCTATATTTTCTTGTTTGACTTTATTGATTTATGTCTGTGAAGTGCATTTAAAATCTAACTAAATAGGCTACATCTGCTTATTAAGAATGTGACAATAATGGATTTTCCTCCTTGCTTAAAAAAAATTTATTTGGCAGAAGCCTGCTGTATGTTTTAGAGAAGTGAATTGCAAAAGGAATCTATATGGTGGTTATTTTTCACTTCAGCAGCTGTTTCAGATTTATATTTTGTATAATTAAATTGCATTCCTTTTAGGAAGATCAACACAGGTGAAGGTGGTGCACCAAGTGCAAGAACTAGGTCAAAATACATCAGATCTAAATAGCTGTCTTACCCTGACATGTTTCCACAGCAAGTTTTAATGGTTTTTAGTAGAAACTGAACGAGATCACTTAACAGACATGGTTCAACCCAATGAAAACAAATGTATAAGATTTCTCAACCATGTAGGAAAATTCCCTGAAAAATTGTGGAATTAAGAATTGTTGACCAGTAACCCATACTGTTATTTTCTTACCTTTCACAGTTGGGTCCTGCATAGTTTTCTTTACAGACGCAACGCACATTTCCACTTTTTCTGTAACAGGAAACTGCGAAACTGGAATTTCATTAGAATGAATGGTTAGAATAGCAGGCAATAACAAACACTTGGGAATGTTACATTATGGACATTTTCTGTCAGCGTGAACTCTGGCTCTTGATAACCCATTCCCATATAGGTATTAAGCTCTTTATATTATTCACATTATAACCCTTATTTAGTCATTTTTATTAGTATAGAAAACACTAATTAGTATATAGTATTAATTATAGTATAAATACCTATATATATATAAGTTCTTGTCTTGCAGTGTATTTAGACACACCTGCAGGTTTTGATACACACATTTTTGATAAGGGACTTGGGAAAATGTCTGTGTCATGAACCTAATTGCTTCCTGTCTCTTATTCTAAAGGTGAAAATACTGCTTGTGAAAGACACTGCAGTGAGCACTTCAGGAACTGAGATTCTGAAATGGGTGCAGCAGTTTCCTGTGCAAATCTTATAGTTTTCCTCAAGTCCAGTCTGGAAGTACTGAGTGGTGAAAACTGACCTCAATGATGCTATCATCATTTATGGTAACTGGATGTACAGTAAGCAAGTTTACTGTAACTGAGGCTTGTCCTTCCATCTTTCCAAGTTAGCTGAAAAGAGTCTCTGGTCTTTCCTGAGACCAACAAGCCAAGCAATGACACTGATTGCAGTGATGGCTTGGGCAGTAATTTTTACTGCCTTGATTCTGAATCATGGATTTCTTTGTTATGTTTTCAGGATGTAACAAATGTTTAACTAAATATGAGAGCCAAGGAACAGTAGCCAGATGTGGAAAGAGCATGTTGTATATACACTTCAAACACAGTGACGTACATTGCTTAAATACATTTGCAGGAAAAAAGAGATACAATCCTAAAGATGTTTCTAGTTAGTTTGCAATATGTGTGAATAAATTTCTGCCACCACTAGATTGTAACTAAAGTAGTGAATGACAGCAGTTGCCAGCTGCAGTCCCATAGTTGCTTAAATGCAGCTCCTGAGCCACTTAGTGTTGTGCAGCTGTGGCAGGGTTGCATCCCTTTCACACTGGACAAAAGACTCAAAGCAATGGGAAAGAGCTTGTTCCATGCTTGTTCCAGGAGCAAGCATTGAAAGGTGACAAGAATTCCTGCATAATTTCAGTTTCTGCCAGCATTTCTCAGCTGGTTGGACATCCAGAGATGTGTCTGGATCTCTGCTGTCTCAAAACATTTCATATAACTAGAGAGAACATAAAATGAGATTCTTCTCACAGAATTCACAAATTAACTTCTGTGCAGCTTTTATGAGAACATATTGAGAAAATCATAGTAGTTTGGCAGGCTTCCTCGTCTTTTGCAGAGACTAATTCCTTCACGTAGTTGAAAAAACCACATTGTGGATTGAAGTTATGAAATACAACTGAAATCTTCCCGAGGTTTTATACTTTTTGTAATCCTTTAGGGAAAAAAAAAGGCATGTAATTCCCTTGGGTTTGAAAGAACTAACATCTTCTGGACTGTGAAGCAACCTCCATTCTCCTTTTTTTATTCCAAAGAGATGACATTACACTTCACATATAATGTCCAAAAGCTATTCCAAAAGTTCCCAGGATAGCAGATACAAAGATAGCTTGGTCAGAAAATCTAGAGACACACATATGAATTCCTGGAAAAAATATCTATCTGATGAGTCTGTCAGTTTATGGATTTGGTCATTTTGTGTGTTATGAATTCACTGGCTATTTCCAAAGTAAAACAGAGTACAAAACAACATGCTTTGGATAGTCTTTAAGACATTAAATGCTTTTCTGCTTTGCAGGAGTTATTATTTTGCCTTACTATATATGGAGCTCCAGCTGAACACGATTTCTGTGGTCAGGTCTCTCTCATGCAAGAAGCTGAACAGGGCTATGAGGCAAATTGGGATGGCATATTCCTTTAATTAATGCCTTCAGGACTTCTCTGAGGGAAAACTCTGAAAAATTGAAGTGGTTTTTACGGACGTAGTTTTAAGGGGAAGACAGAACACAGAATATTCTGAGGTGCAAGGGGCCCACAAGATCCATCGAGTCCAAGCCCTACATTACTGCTAATGCTGAAACATCTGCATTCAGAGTCTGTGAAACTTTTCTTTTCCCTTTCCAATCCCATGTTGCTGTCCGTTTCTGTTTGAGGCTTCTTTATCTCTTATCTCTAGTGGTCTGAAAAAGGAGAGGCATTATGTCCCTTAAACAGGCAGGGGTCACCAGTATTGAGGCCATGCTGCTGAGGACGCAGCTGCGCTGGGCAGGGCACGTCTCCAGGATGGAGGGTCATCGCCTCCCTAAGATTGTGCTCTATAGTGAACTCACCACTGGCTGCCGCAACAGAGGAGCCCCAAAGAGGAGATACAAGGATTCCCTGAAACAACATCTCAGTGTCGGTCATACTGACTGCCATCAGTGGTCCACTCTGGCCTCCAATCGAGAGACATGGAGACACACCATCCATAATGCTGCTGCCTCCTTTGAGAATGCACATAGAATCAGTCTTGAGGAGAAAAGACAATGCAGAAAGATCCGTGCCTCGCTAATACTACCTAAGGAGACTTTCCACTGCGCCTTTTGCAACCACTTGCCTGTCCCGCATCGGCCTTTTTAGCCACCAGCACACTTGCAGCAAGCGTGGGTAGAGCCCTTCCCATATCTTCGTTTGCGAAGCCTGGCCATGATGATGTCCCTAGCAGAAGGACTCAGAAGTAGGGAATGCTCCTTGGTCTCTGCTCCCATCTCACATAGCACTGGCAGAGTTAGGCTGTAGCTCAGGTCTCTGTTGGTCCCACTGAGCCCTGCTCAGTGGCCTGGAGGACCAGCCAGCTCCCTGCTTTCAGGGTGCACTGCTGAAGAGCCCAGTGGGCTGCAGGACTAGGCAGAGTCTGGGTGAATGCAAACCTGGCCATGATGTGTCAAGTCACACTGTAGGGAGGACACAGACCAGACCTTGCTTGACTGACCTTGCTTAGTAGAGACTGGGTCTTGTGCAGTAGTGCCTCAGGCATGTGCAGCCCAGGCTGTGGTTGAGAGAATAGTATTTTAGACTGAGGTGGCTGCTCTGTGCCCAACAAGTTAAAAAAATCAATTTGCCAAGAGAAAAGCACTGCGTCTGACTGTTGTATTTCTATTTTTTCAGGCTTTACAGCTGCTACTGAAACTGGAGGAAGTAGTCTGCTTCATCTGTGAGCTTGCTCACTCCTAAGACTTTCTACATGTGAGCAAAATCAGGTTTTCCCACTGTCTCTGGAGGATTTTCTGAGTAATCCGGGCAAAGTTAAAGTTTTTCAACAATAGCTGTTCTCCACCCCATGGCCCTCTCACGTGTCTGTAGCTCACTGCAAAAGTCCGGAAGTGATCTGTGTGAGTTTGGCTGGAGTGATTTTGTTCCATTGCCAGGTTGAGCCCTGAGCAGCTGAGCAAAATGCAGCCCATCCCACCTTAAGGCTGTGTAAGTAACCCTATAGCAACAGCAAACAAATACAGTGAGGATGAAATTCTCTTGGCTGAGAAGCCATGCTGAAAGCAGAATGGAAAATAACACAAGGAGAGTATGTAGCTCCCTGAAAAATAGCTTCAACTTGTTGGCAACTATTGGCTAGCATTTTCTCTGTGCGCTTTGGTGAGATTTGCATTGATGCGTCTCTCTCAGAGCAAGAAACTTGAGCAGGAAGAAGATGATAATTCCTTTCAGCTGCATTGCTAATGTGCCACTAATAGTTTCTAATGGCTGGTCATAGTTTGTAGGTGTGTGGTGTTTGTTGTTGTCTGGTTTTTTTTCCCCCCTGAAGGCACAAAGCACTCAACAGCTAGAGCTCTTTGGCTTGATCTTGGTTTTCCAGGCTTCAGGGTTTCTTACTCAAAAGTAGTTGGGCAAAAACTGCAGGGGTACCGTACCTATCATAGAGTCCTCCAGCACTTTCATTTTCACTGTTCCTGTCCTAACCAGATCCATCTGCTGTTGACTCAAGAGATTGACAGCTTGTTCTTTTTTGTGGTGGGTTTTACCCTTCTGAGGACATGGATCGATCTTTTGTGTCTGTCTCAGCCACATAAACCCCTGATGCTACTGGGAATTGGATTTTAAGAGATTCTTAATAGTAACTAGATAACTGAATAATCTCTCCTACATAAAAGAGGGTGAACTTGTATTTGCTCAAATATTTTCTCCTCCCTCCTGCTAAAAATTTCTATGAGCACTTAAGGATATTTTACGCCTTCCAAGTGAAACACTGTTTCCTGTGGTTATAAATGTGAGCAGCCGGTAGTCCTCTTATTTCTCCCCATTTGTCAAGGGCAGAAGCCTTTGTTTCCTGTGTAGAGGAAGAGATGCTGACCTCACCTTGGGAGGGGTCAAAGCCAGATCAGATCAAAATCAAACAAAGACTCTTTACATACTTGGAATGTGCTGGCAGAGGACAGGGGCAGGGTTGGCAGAACGTGGGCACTCCTCTGACAACATCACCAATGAAGCCGTCTGGACACTCCTCACAGTGCTGTCCTGTTGTGTTTCTCTGGCAGTCCTTCAGTGGAAAGAGAGAGAATGCTGAAAGTTAAATGGAGGTGCTGCACAATTCAGTAAGAAATCATTTAACTGAAGACCTTGACCGAGCAGAAGAGTGGCTGATGCCAGACCAAGACCCTTCAAAGTATTGACAGATGTAGCCAAACCAGCTCACACTGCTGCAAATAAAAATGCTATAAATGATTGCAGTGGCCAGCAGCAAGTGTTGACAATGTGTGGTACAGGACAAAACAGACATATGTTCCTGGCAGGTGCTGGAACAGAAGCAGCACTGCCTGCTGTCAGAGATGTAAGAGGTACTCAAATGGAGCTGGCAGCCCTGTTTTGAACTGCTTTAGCTAGCAGGGGAAAATCTCTTTTACTGATACCAAAACAAAATAAAAATTATCTGCTGTTAAATGCTGTCAACAGACTTTATCCCAGATATAGGTTTCAGCAAGGCTGCTTCTAGAACTTGGTGACTGGCAAAGGGCATCATGAGAAGCTGCATGCAAATGTTGCTGGTATCAGTGGCTCTAATTTTTTTCTCCTGGAATGAAGTATTACAGCATGAAGGGTTGTGTTACCACTACATTTGGTTTTCAGTCTTAAGGGAGGTCTTCTTAATTGAGGGAAGAAGCAGCAGTCTTCTGTAAGTAGCATTTCTTTAAAATACTGATCAACTGTGCAAAACTCACTTTATAAGCAACTTCCATGGTTTAGTGTTTTTAAGGAAACATGCTTCCACATGCAGAAGAAATGGGCCACCAGATGAAACTGTTAGCACTCCATGAAAGTAAATCAAGTTGTGGTAATTCATGCAGAATATATATTCAAAAATATTTCATGATGCCAGGTACAAAATCGTGCCTCTCAGATAATACTTTCAATCATAAAAAAGTCCAGGTTTGCAGTAAACAGTTCTAAATAGAATTGGTGAAGCCTGCAAACTTAAGAAAGCATTATTATATTTTTTTGTTTACAAGTGGACACAGTTGAATGACACAGGTTATGTGGACTTTCCCCTAGGCACACTGCAAGTGGTAAGTCACTGGTGCAGAGTTCATGACCAGTACTCCTGTACACTGCTGGACTCTGCAGATCCTTGCCCCCCTTTTCACTTTAGCAAATAACCAGAAGTTGTCATCAAAAACCCACAACCCTCCAAATTCTTGCTGTGTCACCAAATTGTTTTAAAGGAGTAGGAAAGGTGTATAAAGACCTTTCATTCTCTCAACAGTGCAGAGAGTTTTGCAATGTCCCTGAATCAGAACTCTCCAGTTACAGCACTTTGTATGGACACAAGACTTGAGGCAGTAAGAAAACAGCTCCATGGTAGAGATATGCGGACACCTACTCTAGGGCGTATTTGTTGTGGGTTTGGGTTAGCTTCCTTGATTCTTTCCTCTTCTGAGCTAACCCGATTATGGAAACTGCAGACTCATAGATATGATTTCCATTGAGTACATGAATAAGTAGCATCTGATTCAGGAACTCCTGCTTCACTAATCTGCTGTGTAATGGCACAGAACTAGAGGGTGTAACCTATCTGGGGTTTCAAAAAAGGGCAACTAAGTTGTCAAGGTACTTGAAAAAAAGTTTCTTTTGAAAACTGAAAGCTGATAAAGTATAGGACACTAAGGGTGGGATATAAGAGTTACTTTTCAAAGTGGGAAGAGTCACTTTTCAGATCACCTAAGCCTTGATACAAGTTTTGTTCAGTATTCACCAGTATCTTACAGAGAAAAAAAATGTAGGGTTGCTCAGCTGGGAGAGAAAGGCAGGAAGGTGTGTTTGTATAATTAGAAAGTTGGTAAATAAGGTGAATACAGTACAATACTTTACTCAGATTCTGCAATACAAGAACTGAGGGGCATTGACTTGAAAAGGAATTTTTCTACACAGATGATAAACTTCTGCAATAGTACTTTCAGAGACAGAAAGGGGTTTCCTGGACAAATTAATGGGCAACAGATTCATAAATGTATATCGAAAGGACTCAGGATGTAGGTACCCTATAACATACTGTAATAAGCAACTGTGGATGTTGGTGGAGTACAAAACAGAGACTTCAGAAGCAGGCCAGTCTAGGTGTCCTCCTAGCCTGGACCTCCTTATTGTCACTCCTGGAGACCATATATGGACTGTAGAGACCTTCAGTTGGGCCCTGCATGGAACCTCTTGTACCACGTTCCTCCATTTTATTCTCCAGCAGTCATTTAATCCCATCACAGGATTTGCTATGCTGTCAGCATTCCATGTAATAACAGAGAAGCTGGATGTGTGATTTCAGGAGCACTCAAAGTGGGAGGGAGCTCCCTAGCCTGGGGCAAGGGGAACCTTGGTATCTCTCTGGCTGAAACTTCTTCAACAGCACCAGATTGGTGTGGGTGAGTTCGGCTTACTAATTTTTCAATTGAAGCAGTTCCTACAGATTTGTAACTCACTTTCTACTCCAAACATCTTGTATTCTTTGAGGAAAGGAGTATGAGAAGAGAGGAATGAGATTAAGGAGGACAAAATGAAAATCCGTAGTTAAACTTCATTTGCACAGGCATTCCTAAATGAGTTTTGTATCCAAGTATTGTGTCTGTGGCAGAATTTTGTTCTGGCAATATTAATATTTTGGATTTTGCTTGAGTTTTTTTTCTTTTTCCTTTTTTTTTTTTTTTTTTTTACCCTTTTTAAAAACCACTTTTTTTTTTTTTTTTATTTTTTTTTTTTTCTTTTTTTTTTTTTCTTTCACCCTTGTGAAAACACATCTGATTTTTTCTTTTAATTTTTTTTTTAGCCTCTCTGTTATTTGAATTCAATTACGGCTTTCTGGTTAGGATTCACTATTTTACATCAGACTCTTTTTGATTCTAAAAGACTTTGCTTCTCTTGCTACATGTTTTATAGTCATAGAGAACCCATTACACAGGAATGATTCATTTTTACAAGGCTGTGATATGGCTGGAGAACTCTGAAATAAGTAATATGTGATAAGAAAAGGAAGAAAAGCCAATTTGTATTCCACAGATCTTTAAATAGATTATGTATCAAGAGTTTTAGAGCCAATGGGTTTTTTTCTTAATCATATAAGCTGTAAGGAAGAAAATATTTAGTATATAGAAAATAGGAGGTTATTTTAAGAAGCAAAAGAGCGACCTGTGTGTGAAGCACTGGCAGAGGACTCTGGTGGGCTGCCTTCAGTTGTAGCTTCCACCATGCTCTGTTTCATCAATTCACTTCACCTCACCTCATTTGTCCTCATGTCTCCAAACAACACAATGGTATTAACAAAATTTGTTACAGATTTCCAAAGCTCAGATACTGTTGTGATGAACAGAACAGGGTGGAAAATGTTCCTCCTTAAATCTGTAATTTTTCATCTTCTAAACTGAAGAGAAGAGATAAAGGGCTCTTTACCCAAAAGTCCTGCTAGCTGAGTGATTGAGGCACTTCTGTATAAAGTACCCTTATATTTTATGTTCCATTATTTTGCATTTCCAACAAAACTGCTGAGTGCACCTCCAAGGAGGTGTTTCTGAAGTGAGAACACCCTCCCTGCAGCTCATGAGTGATTCTCAGTGTGGAGAAACAACAAAACATTTTTGACAAAAATGATTTGCTTAAAAGTGGATTGTTTTTGACAGAGAAATAACAAGGAAAAAAAATGGAATTCCATTTATGGTGATTTTTATGGAATTGGATTTCAAATAAGTGCTTTGCTGTAAGAGTTGTGAGGCATACTCTTTGTCCTGGTATTCATATATGTTTTAAAACAAAAAAACATCATTTATGGTTGATGTTATATGTCAGGCTATGTACGGGATTGCTCACAGCTTTCCCTTTTCAGAGGTTCATTCAAATGTGAATACAGAATTGTAGAAATTTGTTTGCTCATATTGGTAATAACTACTTTTTCAAATAAAGAAACTCAGTATATAGTTTTTCTTTTGATTTCTTTTGAAAAACAAAGAAGACTGAAGGAAAAATCTCTAAAAAATATTTAAAGTAACCTGTACCTTAGGACAAAAACCACTGAAGTATAGCAGAAAATTGCTGCCTGTCTTTGTAGAGGACAGAGTGAGAAATGCTAAAGTTCAAGAGTTTGGGTACAATCATGTACTTAGAATTATCACAGCTAGGCTTTATAATACTCTGCTTCTTGTAAACTGCTTCAATGCCAGTTAAAATTCTAAGCTCAATTCTTTCCATAAGCTTGTGTTAATACTTTTCCCTTCTTCAAGGACACTTCAGCTTCAGCGGAAATAATCCAATATAATAGCAGCCTGGCTTCTAAAACTTCTATATGAGTGTGCAGCATATAGTTATTCATCCATTGGTATACTAGCAGCAGCTTGTCAGATGACAGAGTGACTGGAGTGTATTTGCCTGTGAAAGAAAATGCCTTGGCTTGTCCTATTATGCTGCTCTCACTGACTGTCAGCAATCAGGGTGAGCATTTCTACCTGGCTCTTACTGAAACTATCTATACACACATGAAAAGAACATGAAATGGTGCTAGGGGGTGGGGTGGGGGGAGGAATGATTGTCAGCACTGAGCTCCTGAACTCATTTGCTTGGAACGTGCAGCTCGAACTGCTGTTCTGAGATCATAGAGCACTTCATGTGATGCAGCTCTCAGTAAATAAATTTGTGCACAAACAGTGATGAAAAGTTTGTTGATTCTCTTCAGGCAATGGTACTAGGACAAGATGCCTAGTACAACACAAACATGCTACTGTAAATGAATATAATTGAACATCTGAGAGTTGTGAATCTGCCCTACCTTAATTTAGGAACCTGAATTTACAAGAGGAGAGCTCATTCTAATGGTTTTTAAAGGCATCAGCTTAATTAAATGTGCCACTTAGGCAGTTTTAAGGAAATTATTTCATCAGAGTGCTAATGCTTAATACAATTTATGCAATTTGGGCCTTGTTCATAAGAAACATAGCAGACTGTTTTTTGTATACTCTCTGAAGTTAAAGACAGACAGGACATACCATAGGATGGTGCAAAGCACCTGCTAGGCACCTAATCCTGGAAGGTATGGAGACACTCCAGGGGCAATCAAAAATTTCTACTCAGCCCTGCCTCTGGTGAAGTTAGTACAGGAAAAAAACCCAAACTCACCCAAAAGTCCTGGGTCTTAAATGTTATCTGTGAGATCTGGTAGTGTACCTGAACCCTGGCTATTTTATTTTTTTTTTTTACAGATGAAAACAGTCATTATTACCACGTATCAGGAACTGTCAGTTTTGCTTTTTCCCTTTCTTTGTTTCCTTTTCTTCTGAGAGATAATCTTATAACAACTGTTGATGCAGAAGGTTGCAGAAGGATCAATAAATCATAGGTAAAGAGATGCAAGTGCTTTACACTGCTCTGCAGTCTGTATTTATTGCTGGGCCAGTGGAGGTAAGCCTAAGGTAGATTTAAACTTCCCCTCATATATGCACTCATGTCTGAGGTTACAGAACTGCATAGTATTGCCAATTCTAGCACACCAGATCTATTTGCTGTCCCCAAATAATAATAATAAAAAGAGTACAGCATACTGACTTGAATGCTGAGAGATATACATGTTTTATCTTTTTCATCTATGATGCTTTTGATTTCAAACCTTCTCTCTCCAGCTACTGTGGATGAAATGCAGTGTTAGTTTACAGAATTTTGTATGTAAAGAAAATGAGGCACTAAAAGTAAACATATTGTGCAATTTTTACTGAAGTAAAGACATTTTTCTACTTAAAAAATATTAGGATAACAAAAAACCTCACTTCCTGATCCAGCTTGGATCTACATACTTATGTCAAACAAATCTATGTCAAAATTTTGATTTGTAGAACTTGTGTTAGTGGAAGTGGGAGTGATGCCTTATCAAACCCACCTGGCCTGCTTTCTCAATCCCGCACCTGTCTTAACTAACTGTGGTAAATGCAGCTGAGCAGGTGTGAGAGCAGCAGCATCCCCTCCTCGCAGTCTTGGCCTGACTTCGTGCCTCTTACACAGGCTGTGCAGGGAGTGGAAAGTGGTTGAATGCTGGAGGTCACTGTTTCAAATTTTCAATAGTAAACCAGTTGGCACAACAATACTCAATTTAAACATAGCTAAGAGGGAGGAAAATATCTATACCTGAGAAAGTGAGTCAACTAATGCTAATGCTGTTGACAACTACTGCATTCTAAAACACTCCGAAGAAGAGAAGGGCTGCATTTTAGCACAAGGCTGTTGTAGTTCTAGTTAGCTTTTCAAACATATATCACCAAGGTCACTATAGGTAGCTGAAGTCCATCTTTATAGAGAGAAACATTAAGCTATAAGCAACAAGGTTCTTCATCAAGCCAGAAGTACCTAATTAGCTGGAGAATTTTGCTAGCTCCCTACTAATGTTTGCTCATGCTTGATGGATGGTTGTAGATCCACTGGCAATTCTCCAGACCAGCCTTGGCAATCATGTGGAACATATTATCCTCTTGGGCAGAACAGTAAAATCTGTTCCAACTTTTCCACTCAGCTGTAAACTCAAACACTTAAAAGCAAATCACTCACACGACAATATGCTCTATTGTAAAAAGTTCCATAAAAGGCTGGAAAAGAAACCAGTAGATTTATCCTCTCCACTGTTATGGTAATTTGCTCTTTCCCCTTCCAAGAAGGCCTTATTTATTTATTTATTTATTTATTTATTTATTTATTTATTTATTTATTTATTTATTTATGAGTATTTGGATGTCTTATATAAATACTAATCAAATATATGGGACTGAGATGACAACAAGCCACTTACAGATTTTTAGACAGAAAACTACAAATTTACCCTTCATATTCTGCTGTAGTGCTCTCTTTGTCTTACTTGTTCTGCTCTATGTGTTTTCATGCATCTATGAAGATCTAACCTCCATTAACAGTAGAAGCTACACAGAGGACACTGATTGCTCAGCCCAACAAAAACATTGCCTGGATATACAGCTTGGTGATTTTTAAATCTTTTCAACCTTTCAATGCGTTTTTCTGTGTTTGTCTGGAGTCACTGCCAGAGTACATCGCAGTCACCTCAAGCAACTTCCTTCTCTGGAGTATGCAATCAACATTTTTGGTATGGTAAATCCCTGCCAAGTACATTACTTGCATATGATGTGACAGCTCATTGCTTTAGACAAGCTGTTTCACCTCCATATGCCACTCATTTCAGAGCTGACCATCTGATATCCAGTCATTTGAAGCCTGCCCCCATGTCTGATTTTCAAATATTGAACCCTCAATGGAGGTGCTCTAAAGAAATAATTTAGCTGTAGGTTGCTGGTGAGGTAGGGGGATGGTGAAGGAGGCAAAACATGCCCTTCATATCTTCTGAGCTTGTTTGCAGCAAAACATGATAGGCTTTATGCAGGAATAGTGTATATCCCTTAGTCTATAGACTGCCATTTGCAGCTGTTGCAGTTTTGTCCATTTAACATCACATATACATATGTTTCCAAAATCAAAAGCCAACTTATTTTTTTTCTCTTAGCCAAGACTGAGAAAATTATGTTAGTAGTCCAAAGTCTAAAGTCAGCAAAATAAATTGTTATTTCTTCCCCTACTTACATGTATCGAGTCTGACCCTTATATTTCATCCCTTTTGAAGCAGAGTACTTTTTCCTTTTCATACTGTCTTGTTGATTTCACAGATTTGTTCAGTTCTTACAGCTTAGTTACTATTTAAACTATAAAAAATAATTACCAGCTGAACATAGTGTTATTAATACTTTTGAGTTATTATTACTTTTGTATTATTATTACTTCCAGCATTGTTTGTAGATTTAACTTTAAAAAATGATGTTTTTTTAATGTTTAAATAATTTCATTATGTGAATAAAAATGCATACATAGAAACTTTTAACTCTGGGGAACACCAGTTGTTCTAAAGGTCTACTAAAGATATTCTGTATCTATGGCTCATGATTAGGGTAAGATGTGGTGACAATGGAGGGTCCATAAGTGATGAAACTTCAGAACACTTTTGCATCTCAGAAGCAGGGAGATAGCAAGTTGATACTGACAGAAGTGGAGGATGACAGCAATAATAATATGGGATAAATACAGATTTTTTTTTTTTTTAACAGCCTTAACTAACTAAATGCAGAAAATCTTATATCTTGCTATCAGATGTGGTAGTTACCACTGCAAGAATTATTGGATTAGTTTGCCTAAAAATTTGGAAACAGAGACAATGGTAAGCTCTCTGTACCATATGGTCCTACCTCTTCACAGAAACATCCAGCTATACAGGCACCTACTCCCTTCTGCCCAGCCTCAGTCCCAGAAGTCTTCAGCCAGATCCATGCATACGCTTCTCCAGAGCAGTCCTTTGGGAAGGCTGCTTCGTCCACTGATTCTAATACAAATCACATTACCAACCAAAATTCCTAAATTAAATTAATTCACTTATCTGACATGCTTCTTCATGATGTAATTCAAGTCTTTCCTTCCCTAAACTTTAGTTCTCTCAGGCTTTCTCAGTCACATTTTGTAGTTTACCAGCTTAATTAGTCTTTTGAACTTCCCTGGAAATTTCCAAATTCTCAAGAAAGTCTTGTTACTGCAATCCCCATGGGATCTCTGGTTCTGTTTTAGGCTATTAAACTTTTAAAACTTCTTTTCATTCTGCTCTTTTCCTCTCCCTTTCACTCTTATTTCACTTTAAGCCTTTTCACTGTTCTTTATTCAGAAATAAATTACCTGAGCTTAATGGCTTCTTAAATGAGACAGGTAAGTTATCAAAGGGCTTATTTGAACTCAAGTAGTAAACTGGTGTTCAGCTTTTAGTTTTGTTCTGTACTACCTGGCTGATTCCAAGAGTTTAGTATCCTGAAAAAACACCAGACAGGAATTCACAAATACTTTCAGATTATTTCCTGCTGATAAAGTAACTTTTTTTTTTTCTGTTTTGTTCTTGAACCCTTGACACCAGCCTGTATTTTGCAGAAGATAGGAAACAGGTCTTCTGTTGTGTTTGTAAACTGAGGATATAATCACTTCCCTACTTATTATATTCTGCTTTTCTACATCAGAAGCAGATGTTTGACAAACTCTCTCTCTTGTTCCCAGGTCTTCCATTGGAAGTTTCCCCTTGGCATCATTGTCACTTGACACTAAGGGGACAATCATCCCATGCCCTGTGAAAGAGAATAATTGGGAATGCCTAGTAGTGTAAAATCACTTCTGAAAATTTAGTATTAAAACACTAAGCCAAGATGTGTTCTGCAGAAATCAGCCAATTCTAAGCACATTATAGTGGCCAAGCCATAATAATTGTTCCTGAGCTGAACAGCTGCACTATCTTTTCCCACAGAAATAAAAATGGTAGGAAATATGCCATGGAGCATGACTTTATGTATTTGTGGAACTGAAAACTTTGTAGCAGCTTCAATGATGCAAAGTATGTGAATATTATGAGGCCATTTTATGAAGAGATAAAGTGAGGGCAAAGGTTTACGACTTGTCAAAAGTAACACATGTCAGAGCAAGGAGTTCTGGGCTCTACTCCTGCTTTACGAGTCTGCAAAGAGTATACTAGTACCTAGCTCTTGCTATGTGATTTAAATACATTGCAGTATTAATTGTCCATAATTCTTTTAATGTATTAGTGCTCTGATTGCCCACTAGTAGTTTGTATTAGTTTTACTGGATTGATTTTTGTGCTGTAGCTACAAATGTACAACTATTATTACTAACACACAGCTAAACAGTATGAGCTAATTCTGAGTGAGATGGAACATATGGAAAACAGTAACAGTACCTTGGGTTCAATACAGTCTTCCCTTGGTGTATTATTCCAACTTTCTCATGTTTTCCCTCACAGCAGGAGGCTGCTATGCAGCAGAATTGCTATGGATAACACATGTATATCCACTCGCAGGCATCACTAACCATTATAAATTGTTTATATTACATACAGCACTGTATTCATAAGAGAAGAATGAAATGTGTTTGAATTTATATATTTTTTTCTCTAGAGGCATACAAAACTCCTTCCATATTTCTGATGGGCTAAAATTTTTCCCCGTTATACTGGGTCTCACAAATATGGCACACAGGAAGCATTTTGAATGTGTTGAGATAAATTAAATAAGTGAGAATGAAATTTGGCCAGGATAATCTTATTAATGTATTGATCTTGGCCCTATTTTTCACCATTCTTCAGCAGAAATCTCCTGTGGAACAGACACTGCTTTTGCTGTTTATTGAAACTGAGCATTGGTATTAACAGAAGAATCAAACAGTCAGAGAAGACAGGAGTTCCTTACCACACAGATTCCAGATCCATCAAGGCATCTGTTTGCATTACCATTACAGTTGCAAGGAGAGCATTTTCCTGAGCTGGTACGATAAAATCCTTCTTGGCATCCCTGCAATGAAAAAAAAAGTATTTCCTATGCATATGAATTTAAATAGTAAGGTCTACTGAGAAGAGCAAAAAAGCAAGAAGTACAACCATCAGGTCTTGCTGGAGCACACTGTACAACCCCATCATAGCAGACCACACACACATACACACTGCTGAACTCGAGTCTGTTCTTTTGCTCTCTGCCCCTGTGCTTGCTTTTTTGCCTTAGAGTATTTAATCTTTCAGTGTTCCTGATTATGTCCTGTCTCTGATTAACAGTGGGTGTGGAGCTGGCAGATTCTTGCTACATTTTTTACTGGAGGATGCTAATTAGAAATTGCCATCCTTTTTCAGTAAAAAAGGCATATTTATAGGAGACAAATAGCTTTCACTTAAAAAAGGGAAAAGCTTTAGAAAATTTACCTTATATAAAAATTTTGATAAGCTTTGGATGAATAACCTAAAGGATACACAAGCATACTTACAAAGATCAAGGCCCTTCTGAATAAATATGTGGCTGTGCCTGTTGTATATAATTTAGTATTATTTTTACATGCCAAAGATTACCAAAATGAAACAGAAGATTGTAAACATATACATCATCTTCTTTTAAACATTCATTAGAGCAATTATATAAAGAATCAGAAACACAAGGCTACTAAGATGCCCTTCTAAGACTGAAAAATTTAAAATAAAAGGGATAGCTTTCATTTGTTATATTGCATGTAAATTCTTGTTCTCTGCTGAGGAACTTCTTCCTCGTTATGCAAAGCTGGTGAGACATGCATAGGTTGACCTCAGGAGCAACCTCTGTTACTTAGGCAGCACTTGCTCACCCTGTCCAGTATCCCTCTGTCACATATATTTTGTTTGATTCTTGCAGACTTAAGAATTTTTGGATCCCAATATCTTACCCTTCTCTAACTCTTGCAATATTGTTGCAGAGCTGGTGTGAAGGCACCAGTATGTCAGTTAGCTCTCCAAAAAAATTCTTTACCATATTCTGTTTTCTGCTATCATTTACAAGCAG
Source organism: Serilophus lunatus (assembly GCA_013399895.1). Classification (NCBI taxonomy): domain Eukaryota; kingdom Metazoa; phylum Chordata; class Aves; order Passeriformes; family Eurylaimidae; genus Serilophus; species Serilophus lunatus. Next base: position 81,761 of record VXBA01001896.1, on the reverse strand, counting down.
CATCCCTGAGGTGGCTTTTCAGAGCCTGAGATATGCCAGACTCTCCTGGAATATTTTTTATGGCTGTCTCTGCAGCAGTTTTTGTATTTTGTTAATCTTGAGGTCACGTATCCTTGCAAAAAGTGGGAAAAGTGGAAAGTTCAAGTAATGCAGAAGGATATGTGTCTTCTTGCATTTGTATGAGATAGGCTTCTTATTATATGGTACTGATCAAATTAGGATTAGATTTCCTTTGTATCTCACCTGCATCTCACTCTTCTTTGTTTTCCTAGGTTGCCCTGAAATCAAGGATGATATTTTTTCTGCACTGTGGTAACCATTGCTTCTCGTGCCCGCTGTAATGTATGGTATGAACAGCAAGTCTTCAGTACCAAATGCAGCACCACACAGTAGTACCTCTACTAGCTGCAAAAACTTGCTTGTGAGTAGCAGTGTTCAATATCTCTGCTAGTGGCTGAGGCTACTTAATCTATCACAGTGCTATAGCTGTATTGCTTCTGGAACCTGCACTAGCATGTCTGAGCCATGCTGTGGAGGACTGGGCTGCAAAAGCCAGCAATCCTGAGTCTTATCCGCATGTTAACTTCCATTTTTAAGTGTGGGTAGGTACTTCTATTCAGCAAGATAAGATGCTTGTTTAGAAAACAATGTATTTTGTCACTTGACTAACAACAAGCTTTAAAACGAGGTTTAAAAAGGATCCATTAATCCAATCTTACCCCAGAGAGCACACACACCGTGGTGAACATAAATGGAAAACACAGTTGCCATTCTTGTGCACAATATTTTATCTGGTTTGCTTTGGAAACATTTTTTTTTTTGATAATAGCTCCTATTCCTAGGAGGAAATGTCATCATACCACAGCCACTTTGGTACAGCAGAAATACCGTCTATTTGTACTGCTTGTTTCTTTCAGTTGTTTAGTCTTAACACAAAGTGGTAGGACTGGCTCCCACTGGACTAAGAATTGCAGCTGAATGATTACACCACACACTGTGGAAGAGAGACAGTTTCTAAATTGAAAACATATTCTTATCCCAGTGTCTGCCTTTGCAATATTTCTTTCCAACCATACAGATCTGAAGCTTGTTATATTCTCTAGTGCCCCTCAGCTGGTGGGTGGTCCTAGACACTCCTTTAGTGTCTGCCTGAAAGCTTTCTTGGTTTTGCAGGTCTAAGCAGAATAATTTTTTACTTATGATAGTGAATATGGACAATGGAAATACAAGGATGTGTGTAAAGGAGTCTATGAAAAGATCCTTCGGTAAACTATAAAGATAATCTCATTTATACTTCAGCTAAACTGCCTTCATTGCAGCTGTGAGTAGTCTTTCATCTAATCCATACACGGAGCAGTAACAAGTTAAGTGCAGTTCAGTGCAACATTGCTGGTTCCAGCCGTACGGGCACATGCTGCACAGTCTTGCTGAAGTCCACCAGGAACCAGTTTACCTCCTTTTCTGAGCAGATGCAATTCTCAGTTCCTCAGGCCATCTGCCTCAATTCTGTGTGCCTGTGCTATTTTCATTGTCAGAACCCCCCTTGCAAATGGGATGTAGGGTTCCTGCTCACCTGAGGGTTTTTTTTGCAACATTATTTTTTCACTTAATTCATCACAAAAACTCAGAAGATGCTGATGCTTACTATTTTAATGCAGGTCTTTAAACCATGAGTTGCATCAATGTAAGCCAGAAATGAAGTATTGGCAATCAACGCTATGAGGGAAGAGGGAATGAGGGGAAAATGGGATCCAGATTGTTTCCTTTGAGCTCAGAAGTTTTCTCAGGCATTCTCAATTATTCTGATATATTTTTGTTGCTCCTTGCCCTACTAGTGATAATGGAGTGATTGATTGGTTGGTCCAGGGTGAAAGCCAACATCATATTTATAACGAGAAGTGTCAGAGTGTTGAACTAATTGAAGTATTCAAATTTCTGAATGTTCTGGGAGCATAAAATAATTGCACACAAAGCACAAACAGGTCTGGAACAAATTGGAAATACCCTCTCTGAAAAATCATTATGTAGGCAATTGAGTGAGGAACATTTCCGTCCACTGTCTGTTTCTGAACAGTGAAGACAATTAGTAGGTCGAAATGTTGGATCTGCATTAGCAATTATGTCTTCACAATTTTTACATTTTTTCCCCCCTAAGGGATGAAGTTTGGAAAGTCCAATCAAATGTTGGTCTTGCTGATGTCCAGAAAATTTTGACACCCATGCGGCATTTATTTCCCCCCTCTCGCTTTGCATCTGGTTTTAATTATTACAGTTCTTAAAAACAAGAGCCAGCTGCATGCTGGAATTGCTGTGGAGCCTGTAGTCAGATTCCATTTCTTCAGACCCTTCTGGTGGTCTGGATGCAAGATAGCACTGAAGATGGAAGACAATCCATCTATACATGGAATGAATTTGCTCCCATATTATATTCAAGCAGTTCTATTGATTTAATTGCATTTCCTGATCCAAACCTGAATGAATGAGGGCAGAATCAGGTCCTCTGTTCCTTCCGTGCTGCCAGCAGTAGTAGGGCTGTGCTGGGGTAGGTATCCTTGCTGTGACCCTGACTACTCTGGGTTGTTTTTCCCAAAAAGAGGAGAGCACTGTGCTGGTAATATTCATGTTGTGTCCTCTGTGGCTGGATCTGCATTGGCCATCTGAAGGACAAGGTATGGTTTCAGGCCTTGATTTTGCTCCTTGGCAGATTGTGATTTTTCCTGACAATGACCAGGCACAGCTCAGAGCATGGCATCTGTTAGGACGTGCTCCCATGAGGCAGTCTGTATGGGACCGTTCTTCTCTGGGCAAACACAGAGAGCATTTCAGCACATAGACATGGGCTGTTTTATGCTATTTGATCAAGAGGTCCCCACACTGCTTTATTCAGTAATTCAGATGTAGCCATTGACTCTCTGATCTAATGATAAGAAAACATGGCGTGTTGCTTTAGTTAGTACTGGAACTTGTGACTTTCCTGTGAATATATAAACACACAATGGATCTCTTTCTTCCAGAATAAAAGGCTCCCTTGGATCCACAGCGGTGTTTGTTATTTCCGGACTTTTCTTTTGAGGCTGGGGTACATGGAAGAATATGTATTCAGATTTAAATAGTCTACATTAAGGCATCTCAGCCTTTGTTATATCCATTATGCTCTTGCCTACCAGTCTTGGACCAGGAGTCCCATTACAATCTGGTCCAAAACAAACACAGAAGAAAAAGATAGTGCTTGCATCCAAGACCACTACAGTGGAGGAGACAGCTGTTGCACTTGGGGAACTGAATTTGAGGAACAGCACTCAAAGTAGTAGTCATGGCACATCAGGTGCCGAGTCACTGCTAAATTTAGCGTCAGTTGAGCCTTGGTTGGAGCTCTACTAATAAGAGTCCAAAGGTAGGGTATGTGGATGTTCAGGCATGAGGGCAAAGATAAAACATTATGGTATTACTTAGTAAATTCTCACTTCAAAGGCCTATTCAGAATTGAAAAGGTGAATGCAATCTGGACACAGCTCAACTCGATAAATTCATGGACTTGTGATGAAATGAAAATTAGCTTAATTAACATAATATCCCAGATCTACCTGCAAAAATAGAAAGAAGTTCTATCCCATGCCACAAACACATGAATTTTGTATAGAAGGGTGATTTTTAATGATGAGGCAAAAATGCACATTTTTTTTGGTTTCTGGCAGCCCCCACACATTACTTCTTCATATGCCAAGAGGTTAGATAAATGACTGTAGCATAATTTATTATATGCTACTCTAGTCATAGTAACTGTTCCCGATCGCGTTATTTAGCCTTCAGTGGAAGACAATTAAATTAATTCTCATTATCTGTTGTCTGGTGATGGCCAAGTACCTATACAGGTAGCTATTTCTGGTTAAGATGACATAACACAGCTCATTCATCTGCTTTATCTTGATGGTGTTGCAAGTTTATTGCATATATAGTTTAATTTTGAAAATATATTTGTGGATTTGTGCTTTCATTTTTCAGTAGTCTGACCTATAAAGGCAGTAAAACTATAGTCAGAAGATACATATCTAAGAGGCTCTTAGACTGAGAAGTGTGAAATCTGGCATGACCAGCTATCTCTCAATCAAAACATTTATGAAGAACTGTGACATATATTGTGACTTTTTTGTATAATAATATTTATCACTTGACATAGATTGACCAACAGTTTTGGAACTGTGGGACCCTCAGAAATCCCCACTGTCACTTGTGAAATGAAAGAAAAGAAGAAGAAAACAAACTCTACTTGAACATTTTCAAGCTTTGGTTGAGAATCCAAAAGAAAATAGAAAAATGTTTCTTCTCTGATGTAACATCATATCAGCCATAGATTCCTATAAAAGTAGGACACATGAATAAATTAAATCCAAGTTTTTAATGTGTTGATGAAAACGATCAGACAAATTGAGTGGAGCAATGTCCCTTCCTGACAGCTTCACACCACTGCATAATGTTTATCTGGAAGGAATAGTTTGGGCAAACAGAAGTTTAGGACACAACATAATATCAGATTCCTGAAACTCTACATCTTTTGCCGTACAGGGGTGAATGAATACCCTAAGCATCCTCCATCCATTTTAAAATCCTTGTATTTAAAACAGAGACCAGTTTGCTGGAAGTGCATGGTATTGCCATGGAAACATCAACCCTCTGCTCCTTGAGGACTTTCCAAACCCAATCCAAACATGCTTGCTTTTGTTTATTTTTCTTTATGAGCAGTATTTGAAATTGGCAGCCACAGTTCTGAGGCCTTTTTGAAGATTGTTTGCTTAGGCCAAATTGAGATAAATATCCTACTGACCTTCCTAAAAATAAAGATGTTTTCCTGCTTGAATATCTCCCAGTACTTAATGTCATCATCTATTTGAAAAAAGAATATTAAAGAAACAAATCTGAAAGAGCAATCCTCTACTGTACATTTGATGTTATTTCAGTTTCTCTAGTTTCCTCAGAATAGGACTCTTTTCCAAAGAGATTCCTGGTTTTGATCACCGACAGTAGGATCTTCACTTTCAGAAATACTCAACACCCAGCCAAGAGTTCACAGAAATCTTGCCAAATACTCAACATTCAGCAGGTCTCACCCGGCACGTCTATGTCAGCCCTGATGACAGTCCCAGAATGAACTTCAGAGGACCTCTGTGCCCCAGGTGCAGTGCTGTGCTAACACAGCTGTGGCTGTGCTAGTGTGAGGGCATCTTGGCCAGCACCCTCAGCAGCTGGTTGGTGGGACTGCCTGTGTAGGTTGATCAAACCACAGCAAACTGGGAGTCATCAACACAGAGACACACGTGGGAAGAAGCCAGCTGGACACCCTTTGTGTGGTTTTATTTCTTCTACAGTTAAATGTATCTAAATTAGGTCAGCTGTGCCTGTTGCTGTCTATGGATTGCAAAGAAGGACTTGGAGGGCCACCTCGTGTGCAGGTGGCCAGCACTGCATACAAAGTCCAAGGAGATGAAGTGTCAAGGCTGCAATAGGTATGCTGGACAAACTGCTGGACACGCTGTACATTTGCAGGAGTACAATGCTCCTTAGAGTTCGTTCCACCAGTCAGTATATTCAGGTAGAGAAAGTGGATGCATCTAAAGGAAATCTTGATGTCTAACAGGCCCAAGCAATTCTCCTCCTACACTTTATTTAGGTTGATTTTGGCCAGTTAAGAGTATGATCATGGGATGTTTCCATTTGTTCAGCTAGTCTCTACTCTGATATTTACAGGTAACTTTCCAAAGGAGCTGTATTGTATCACCCCACTGGTGAATGCTTGCATATTCAAAAATCTACAAAGAGAATCTTTTCAGCTCACCTCTGAGATATGTTTGTCTTCTCTTTTGGAGGCAGAGAGCATACATATATACTGGAACATTTTGTAAAGAGTTTTAAAATATCACTAGACATTTACTATCTGGAAACTGATTTTATTGCTGCTGGTAATTCAGTCCTGCTTTAACTTGGATGATTTTGGATAGCATAGGAAAGAAAATCACAATAAATTATTAAGACTTTGTATTGTCATCCAAAATAGATGGAGTTCGCGTTACTTCTAATACATGCCTGTGAGATACAGTATTATTCCATTTTACAGAGAGCAAACGTAATGCCTGCCATCATGTTAGTGCTGCCATGTTCATTCCTTCCTACAGCTGAATTTAAGCACTGCTGGTACACCTGGAAAAAAGAGCTCTGGTGCTGTGATTGAATTTCACTATGTGCAGACCTGATGACTGGAGTACACCCAGTAGCCCTGGGCTCTTTGCCATCTTACACAGGCACCAAACACTTTACTGATCATGGAAAAGATGCCTAACTGCTGGAGGTTAAATTTTGGCTTGAGAATTCAGATTGTGTAGATTTAGGAGTATCTTTTGACTGCATGAATTTTCAAAAGTTTGTGTGTACATGGGGATGAGCAAAGGTTAAGTGGAGGAAAAGGATACACCTGCATTTGTTCTGTAGGACCCTGCTGCTGTCTGAGCCATGCTGGTTGCTGCCTTGGTCACAGAGAACTGGATGTTCTTGAATGTTCACTAGAAAGTCTATGAACTGCACTTGCTGTTTAGGGTCAGCAGACAGGAAAACCTGTAAAGATTTTACACTTTTCTGAATGTCTTGGCAGCTGCTCTTAGACCATCAGAGACTGAGTTTACCAGATCGATAGGGTGCTTATTAATTAATGCTCTGTTTGAATGGTCCATAGGGACATGCCTTTAAGTTATGGAGATGGAGCCTTATATCTGGTGGGGAATAAACTGCCAAAAGCTTTTATCCCCATGTCATGTCTTAACTAATATTTCACTCATCCGGACAATGTGTGACGCTCCAGCGCACTTTACACCTAGACTTTTCCACTTTTGTGGATGAGGATCTCGCTGGTGCTAGCTCACCAGTTTTTGCTGAAAACACTTTGGGACCAAATATTGACTGCAGCAGAGAAATACTGCTAAGTAAGGTTTGGAATGCATTTAAAGTTAGAACTATGCTGGTTTTGTCTGTGCCCAGGAGACAGTACATATTTTACAGGTACATGTATGATATCTGAGCAGAGGATGTCAGCAGGTTATCTTTCTTATTTGGCCTACCTAACCAAGAAAGGCTGTCTTGCCATGCTAGGAGATACTAAAACACTGAAACCAGCACCAGATGCTGCTAGATGCCTCTCTATGATTCCTGATTCCTGTTTTCCAAAAAGGTAGGCATGTCAGAGATAACTGCATTAAAACAGTGCTTGTAATATTACTTGCTGCTCTGAATATTATTTGGCATTGCTCCTCTTCTTCACAGCTTTTATCCTCTTCTGTTTGACACATGAACACTAGACTGTTCACAAGATCACCAACAATGTGTAATCAAGAAATGCAAAGCAAAACTGCATTTTTTCACAAAACACCTGCTAAGGAAGAAGCTTGAGAGGGTGGACTCCGTTTCTCAACAGCTGAAATGGTTGAGATAATGAATTGGCTGTATTGAAACTCTTTGATTCGTATTGTTCCTCCAACAATTACGTTTGATCTAACTATGGTAGGCCATGTGGAGAAAGGATTCAAGAAAGGAGAAAGGCCTTATCAAGTCTGGCCTTTTTCAAGTTAGATAAAGTCTTGAGCAACCTGATGTAGTGGGAAGTGTCCTTGCCAATGGCAGGGAGGTCTGAGACTAGATGATCTTTAGAGGTCCCTTCCAACACTTAACATTATGTGATTCTATGATCTGATGGATCCTATGTGAAATGTATGACTTGGGGTAGAATTTGTCTAACTAAATTCTCTCTGGTCTGTTTTGTTCTGATTTTTTGAAGCACAAGAGAGAAGATATTTCTAGAAGGTGTCCTTAGGCTCTTTTTATACAAGTACTTGATGACAGCTCTGATATTGTCTGTCATTCATATTCCTACCACTTTTTTACAGTTGTAACTATATAGTTGCAAATAATTTGTTTATTAATTTCTTCTCAATAATATGTCCACAAAATCTTAGTGGATTTGAATTTTCCAAAGGAGGCAAAATACTCTTATGGATAGATATTAGTGCACTCACAATTTCCTCAAAAACATAGTTAGTACTTTTAGCAATGGGAGGTTTGCTGCAGACAGTGTGTTCCAGTAAGTCCATTTATATACAGTGAGGCATTGATTAAATCCATGGCTCCTCAGTTTGTATTTATAGCACACATTCACTCAAGCTTTTATTTATGGGTTACTGTTCAGTGTTGTCTATATTATATGTCTCTCAGATTGGCAACAAGACTTGAATGCCATTTAAACAGTCTTAGAGTAAATGCCAGCTATATGAGATGATTGTTCATTCGCCCTTCTTGTGGGAGGGCTCTGTACTTCTCTTGCGCTGTATCTATTAATGGAGCATCTGAACATTACATTTACAGGTTGTGGATCTCCACCTGCCTCCCATAGTCTCTCAGAGCTGCTCTGTTGTGACCTTGTTCTCTATTCATGCTTGTATACTCCCTGTTTTGCTTTCCATTTGCCCTTCTACTCCTCCTCTCCACTTTGCCTTTCTCTACACCTGGTTCTAGTCACTCATTTTATTACATACCCTTCACTTCTAATCTACAAACACCTCCATAGCAATAGTTTCATTATACTATTTGAAATTAGCATAAGGAAAAATATTCCTTCTCACTGAACAGCTTGTTTCCATGAATGAGCTTCTCTGTCCCTAATTGTGTTCATAAGGATATTGGGACTCAGGAAAATTTCTTCTGCTCATGTCTTGTGTGATATAAGCATGTATCACTCTGTTTCTTGATTTGTAAAATGGAATAATGACCACAGCCTACCACAAACTCAGAATACTTGAGGCTAGGAGAAACCTCTGGAGGTAAACTGGTCCGACCACTCTGCTCAAGCAGGGCCATCCAGAGTTGAGTATCTGGACGTACCCAATGTAATCCACAGCAGCACGCATGATGCAATCCCAGATTATAGTGTCCCAGATGTACTCAGTGTACCCAGCAGTGACACAACTTGACAATTTTGTCTCTTTTAAGAGAAATGACAGAACCAGCAGGAGCAATGAATATGGGCAGCCATTTCTGGTAGTTGTGTCTGGCTTGCTTCAGGTGCCTGCAGTGAATATAAAGCTGTTGCTGGTCCCAAGACATCCACTCTTCTTAATCCAGTGCTGAAAGAACTGTTTTGGTTTCCAGCTAATCAGCCATTTTTGAAGATATTTTGATGTGCACACAGCACTGCTTGGCATTGAGCTGCCTTTCTCATTTTTTCTCTCCGTCCTTTCTAAGCATTAGATCTCACTCGTATATTTGAAGGTAACTTTTATGAGAGACCTGCAATGATTTAATGCCAAAGCATACTAGATATATGAAAAGGATTAGTCAAAGAACGTAGCGAGAAAGAATTATGTTTCAGTGATAAATTTTCACATGAATTAAATCTAACTTTGTAAGAGAGCTTTTAAGATATTTAGGGAAAATCTGTTTTTTTCATAAGAGGAAGGAAACATGAATACGTAAAAATCTATTTGATACAGAAGTTGTTTTTGTTAAAATATCTTTCATGGTATTTGTTTTTGTTAGATACAATGATTAAAGCATTTTTCTCTTCTTGGAAAAACAAATGAAGAGCAAGAGCTCTTACTCAAGGTACAAATAACATTAGTTTTTCTGGTAACCTGTCGTGTTAATTTCTCATGAGTAACTAAATGCATCAACCTAGACCAAATCTTCGCTACATAGGAGATTTCTGTGGGTTCTTCCAATGACTGAGTTAAACTAAAACTAATTAAAATAAAATATATACCCTGGTGATGCCCTTTTGCAGAGCTGTCATACTTCAGTCTAAGTTATCATTTGAAGAAATAAATGGATTGTAAATTCTCAGACCTAGATTAATAACAAATTCAAGAATGTCTTTGTATACTTGAACCTAGAAATCCCTATGAAGTGATATCTCAGAGGTATCTTTGTCTTTCTCTGGAGAATGAGACCCTCAGAAGTTAATAACTGACCTATTGACCAGACATACTTTACCATCAAAGTAAGCGTAGAGAGATGGACAGAAATTCTGCTCTACACTATGATGTACTCCACAGCACACAAGCAAAAGTGGACAACTGCTCTGCAATTTTTTTTCTTCTCTGTTGATTTTTGCTAAATTTATCTGAGCTTTGAAGCCTTGCAAATGAGAGAACTAAAGGCAAAAAAGCTTGCTCATCAGCTTCCCCTAGGCCTCCAAGTTCTATTTATAATTTCTGCAAGCCTCCATTACCTCTGGTCTACAGTATCAAATTCTTATGAACTAGAAAGGTCACATTCTCCCTATTATTGCTGAATAAATTAATAGTGTGTGACATCATAGCTAGATAGTTAATTATCTCATTTAATAGGACACTACAGTTGTTATGCAAAAGTATGCAAAAGGCCACTTCATAATATTTACCATTTTAAGGGCAGAAACCTAATGCAAATTAGCCATTTGCAATTTCAAATTTCTTTGTAAAGTTAACATTCCTAAGAGGAACACATTTTTTAGCTTAGTCTCCAAATCAATGTTCATGATGGTTTTATAATAAGCACCCTGGTGTAGTATGTTAAATCCCTATTTTGTTCTTTTACATTTCTGACATTGTTAAGAGGAAAATATTTATTACTTCCAGTGTTCCACTGATGTTGTAAATTAGGAAGTAACCAGAAGTTGGTGAACAGTTTTGGGCACAATGCTGGTAATCTTTTTTTATCCACTTATCTTGACAGGTATCTCAGTTCTAATTGCATTTAATGAGACTGCAAACTAAAGCAATTATGCGAATGACACACTAAAAAGCATACTATTTTGTTATTAAACTTGCAAATTTAAAAGCAAATTCTTCCCTGCTTAAATAGTCATTCAGTAGAACCTCCTGATATTTTTACATATTGTTATTTTTTAAATTAAATTATAAGATGAGATAGGTTCTGTGAAAAAGCCTCAGTGAGTGCATTTGCCATAGATCTGGGAAAATTAATCTGGGATATTCCAGGCAAGTGATATGAAATGCTCATTAGAGCTGCAGTGTTGTGTTTTTGTGAAGCTCAGTAATTTGGATCTTCAAACATTAAAAAAATAATAATAAAGCAGTGACACTGATTGTGAATCTGTAACCTTTTTCGGTAAATGAACTGCTTAATAAATGCTGACACGAGTGGCCACTATTTTCTGTTATTAGTGTCCTTTCTGTAATATTGTTCCTTTGTGCCTGCATCCCCCAGTGATGACCACACATGGCCAATCTGGAGCCATGTACACTATGTCTGGCCAGTCTGCAACTGCTGAAGAATATATCTGATGACTGAAATCAGTCTGGTTTTCCAACTGTTTCCAACTAAATACTGTAAGTGCTCCATTATTTACATATACACAGGGTTGAGCTTGCCTCAGAATTTACAGAAAAAGTTGTGATTGCCTTAAGGGACACAAGACAAGATGTAACTTAATAACAGTCTAACTTGAAAACTTCACTTGCTGACTTATCCATGACAGTTTGCATTATTTATGTATTACCTGAGGAGTTATCAGCTCACCAGCTTCTAAAACAGAAGCTCATTTTCGATGATAATAAAGGACACATTTTGATGCTGATGGAAACCATATTCCCATAGTTTTAGACACAAAACTCAGAGATTGCTAAAACACAAGACTGAAACTAGTTCCTACAACTCTAGATAAAATCCGTCTGGCAGGAAAACACAGAAAAAAATGTTACTTCTATTTCTCCCTATGGCATAGTTGATAGAATCAGCCATTGCAGAGAGAGAGAATATGGGTAATTGCACATGGGTAGTCCCCAAAACAATAAGCACAGCAGTGCAGGAGCAGCAGGAAAAAAATGCCAAGGTACCCCTTCCCCAGCGTTCTGTCATTCTGTGTTCTGATTCCTTGAATGAGCTTGTGCATGCCTCCACTGCAATAGTGACAGACTGAAGGTGACTCTCACAAAACCAATAGCTGAAAACCAGATGGCTTTATGCAGAACAACACACAGAACAATATTATCTATTACTTTGACTAAGTAATTGTGTTAATTTTTTTAAAAATTTCCTGTGTTGAAAAAGTTTCCAGACTGTTATCCCTTCCCCAGTTCAAGTGGAAAACAAACTGCCATTCAGTGACAGAGATGGGGCTGGATCCAACATAAACATATCTCAGCTAGGCATTCTCCATAGAACTGCATAGTCATTTTTTCCATATACAGTGGGAAAGACAAAGCCTCTGCTTAAAAGGCATTCTTTTTCAAAAAGGGGGAGGGCTAAAATGTTTTAGCTGTCTGGAAGCTGGCTAAGAATTAGACATCAATACTAGCCTCTGCTCTAATTTACTTATTAGTACAGCCACTGAGTGAAAAACTTACTGTTACAAATGCTCACTGTTAGAAATAGTAAATCTGCAGCTGAAAGGGTAGTTGCTTGATTTTCTTCTTCCAAACAAAATGCCAAGTTTATTCAATCTACAGGAAAAGGGATAAATCTACAGTGTTTCCTTATTAACCACCCTCCACCCAGTCCCCACAAAATACTCTCATGAAATGTACATTCTGAGTCACGCTCTCTTCTTAAGTCCCTCAGATAAGAGAAACATAAACAGTTGACAAATTACGGCACTCACTGAGAGATTTCCAGAGAGAGACAAAATTTTTCAAGGGATGAAAAAAGAAAGTGGGCTTTAAAATGAGTTTGACTGTGCTTGTGAGATGCTGTTAAAACTGAGAGGGTAAATCTGAAGATTCCTTTGATTTCCCTTTTGCAGAAACTTCCCCTGTTCCAAATTTCTTGTATTTCCTGGTTTGAGTTGCAGCTCTCTGAAATTTTGGAATCACAGTAGAGAAAAACAGTGATCTGCTTGATCAATAGTCATAGCATCAATTTAGAAGCCTGTTAGAATGAAACACAAGCCAGTGTGAAAATCTTGAAAGATGAAGAGAAAGAACTTTCATCCATCTTTGCCTCCTGAGGGTGACCCAACTATGGACCAGACAGGCAGCCACTGTGGGTGGCTTATGGGAAGGTGCCGTGTTTCTAGGTTGTTCTTAGATACTGGTCTTCCTCTTTGACCTTTGCAAGTGTGTGGGAAGGAAGTGAGACAGCTCATAATGGTTAACTTTGTAGTACATCCCTTACATTCAGGATGAAGCTTAGAATAGACTATGCTCTGAAAGGAGAGAGGAGGAGAAGCCAGAGCTTGGGAGAAGGGGTAACCTGCCTCAATCTCTCAATGCCTCTGGGCTTGTTTCATCATAGGCATAGTATGATAATGAAGAAATTAGTTTCTTGTTGGCTCAAAGAGGACGAAGAATAGATGCATCAAAAGAAAAATGCAGTGATTTTTTTTCTCATCTACCTCACAGAAATCCATCACCCAAACCTCTGTTTCCAGATGACTTAAATGGAACTAGCTGGTGCCTTAGAGACTCTGTTGAGTCCCCACAGACAATTCTTGCCATTAATTGGAAGTAAAGAGTCACAGGAAACCACAAACTTGCAAAAAGCTGAGTAAGGTATGCAAATTCTCCCTGACCTTACACCATGTCTAGACCTTCAACACCTGTCCACCTCCCCCTGAATGGATCTATGCCAGGTGCTAGTGCTCTGGAGACCCTAGCAGCCCTCAATGGGCCAGGCTGTGTTAGCCTTTCTGGGGTAGGAAGGATTTTAATAGTTGTGATAGGGAGGGCAGACACATTTCTTCCTAATGGCAATTTTATTATTATTTTCTTTTTTGGATACTGGATCTGGACAAATGCTTGCTTCTGCAAAGTGCTTTCGAGGAAGGGTCCCTGGAGTCAGGAATGGGGGGAACAGCATAAGCGAGCCATGAATGGCAGGCTATGTGGGGCTCTCCATGGGCTGTAGTCCAGGCTCAGAGGTGGAAAACTACAGTGGGAAATGATAGAACATACTGGCCTTGCATTAGCCTTGACAGAAAAGTCTGCTAATCTCTAACCACTTAGAAGGCCTTTCATAAAACATAAAAGGATGTAGGGTGGTAACAGGGTACTACACAGCTCAGAAATTATGTGGTTTAGGACCTGGTTCTATGTAGCTGATTTTCCACCTGACAGCAATGGTGAAAAGCCGAATGAGTTAATTTTTATTAATTTCACTGGATAAACAGGGTGAAACAATGATTCTGAGCCTTACAGTTTTAGCGAAAAAGGCTATTTTCACAGAACATATTGGAAGTTGTTCATCCAGGTAGAGTCTTTTTATTCATGTTTCAAATTAACATTCAAGTGTGGTAGTTCTTCTCATGCTCCCTATCTTCCATATGTCATGCTTACACAATAAAATTTTTGTTGCTCTTACACTTTTCTAAAGTTTGAATAGTAATTTTTAGAATACTTTGCACAGCCTTCTCTTGTTCTTTGGCTTTAGGATGCTTGGATTTTAGCACTGTTTCTTACTGGTTTGTTACAAAAAAAAAAAAAAAAAAAGGGTTTTAGTATCTCTGAAGTATTTATTTTGAGAAAATAACAGTATAAAGAATTTCACAATACAACTAACCAGGAACAGTAAAGCCAGATCATATTTACTGCATTTAAGTCAATCTCTGTCTGCATTGTCAAATACATTCTGTATCCTGACTAATAGTTATCAAAATCTCTTTGAGATCATTTTACAATAAAGAATTAGATTTCAAAAACTGTGGAAGCCTAACAACTTTATATATAGTGCTATTCAGCAATTGTTGAATCATGCATTAGGATGCATAACCCAAACATCCCCAGATCATGGTGGTGTGTGAAAATGGACTGGGATCAGATCCAAACATTCAAGAGGACCAATTAAAATACAAAACCCAAGGGTGTCTATATTTTGGTATTTGAAATCTAAGCCCAGAAGCAAGTTGTGTATTATCAGCGGCTGGTTATATATTACTTAGAAACTAGATCTCTTTTACACAGCTTTTAAACACTAGAAGCTCTAATTTTTATCAGTTTAAATCAGGCCAAGTTCTGCTTCAGAAAGCAATTCTTTTATTTATTCTCAGGCCCCCTGGAAAAATTGAGCTTTTAATTTCTTCCTTACTTCCCATGTTATGAATAAGAGTGGGCATGAAATGCCTTTTATTGGTTTTCACAGCCCTGAATAAGCTTTGGAGCACTTTGCTGGTATTTGACCAAAACTTTGTGAGAACTTACTGCAGTGGAGTTTAAATTGTATTTTCTGGTGAGTGCTTTATGCATCTTCTTGAAATGGAGAACACTTCCCATTACCCCTCTGCTCTGTCCCTTGCTTCCATTTACTTCAGTTTCCTGTGATTTAAAAGGTTTGGGGCCTGGCATGCTACTCCAAGCAGCTGATTTTCATTAAAGCTTTGATGAGAAACTTACGCTGGAATCACAAACATCTGCAGTAAAACTTCCTCCCCACTAATAGATGTTTCTCGGAACATAACCTTGTATCACAAAAAAACAGCAGCTAGAAATCCAAACTGCTCTCTATAGGACTTAACCTAAGATAACCTCATGGGTCTGAAATCAGTTAATTTCAAATTCTGCTTTTTTGCAGTAGATGCAGTTCCCATTTGTTTAAAAGAATATAAGGGTTTTTGTCAAGCTAAATCCCTCTTTAGTTCTCACCTCAGGAATAGGTCTTCTGCTACTTCTTGTAGTGCTAGTTTGTTTTGAGAAAATGAATGCCATAAGTAAGGATCAAATTGTGGTTTCTCTCAACAGCTAGCAAGATTTTCTGTTCCAACCTTTATAGGGAAAAGGAGTGAAGATGATTTGATGACAGTTTGAGTCTTTGAGTCTTTGCTAACAAGTGGCTGAGATTTATGATTGCTGTCTTTTTATTTATTTAATGTGAGCTATTTTAGAGAGGTGCATTTGTCACTGGTCCTATGCTGTTTAATGCTTATCACTTTAAAGAACAATAATGAAAGCACCTCAAATAGTGTTTCTTGCTTTTGATCAGCAGTTGCTGGTAGGAGTCAGATGAAAAAAAAAAAGATTGTCAAATGTTTCATTTTAACATGTAAGCTCCAGCAGATAACTTCTGCCTCTTACTTTCTCTTATAGTAAATGGCTCATTTTGACTTGACTGTGATAATTGTCTCCTTTAAAGGAATTAGGCTCAGGGGAAAGGCAGAGAGGCAAAAACACTGATGCCAGAGATAGTTTTCCTCATCCATCCATCCATCCATCCATCCATCCATCCATCCATCCATCCATCCATCCATCCATCCATCCATCCATCCATCCATCCATCCAACCAACAATACCATACCCTCCTTCAGTCTGGGAATTGGCTTCCTGCCCTGTCCCAAATAGTTGTTTTTTTTTTTTTCTTTACTCTTAAGTCTCTTGATATCTCATTCTAGTTCTAATTTTTTCCTCTTCTTTTTTCTTCTTCCTGCTTCCTGCTTCCTTTCCCACTATTTGCTTCACTTCTTTTCATAGAGAACATTTATCTTTTATTCACTTGACGCTTGGCAAATGTCTTCACAGAATGTCTGTCTTCCCTTTCTTCCCCTAATCCTTCCCTCACTCATCTTCTGTTCTGGTTTCTGACAGTCTTGTGATTATTTCCATGAGAATGAAATGAATATTTTACTAGATGTTGCCTTACATTCATTTTACATTAAGAAGAGTGACTGCACAATATGAATCATAGGGAATCATTTGGTATACTGTCTAATATTTGAAGTCTTGTATTATTGTTTATTCTCACTTTAGACTTTGTAAGGAGCTTTTTTCCTACTGGGGAACAAAATCTACACCTATATAATTAAAGCCATTATGTCAGTGGAATTTACAAACACAAATGTTGACAGCAGTGGGCTTCAGACTCAAATGATAATATATAATCTAACTCTTATTTTAGAGGCATGTGTTTGATAGTGGGATATAACTGTTCTCAGAAGTTACTTCTGGCTTTCGGTTTTACCTCTATGCCTCACCAAAACTGGAAATATCTCCCCACTGCCTTTCTTTCTGCTGTGTCCAAGTTAGTGAGTGGAATGCAAAAATAAAGATCTCTGATGTGTACCACTTACTTGTTTACTTTCATTGAATATGTACCTGTCAGTTTTATATGCTTTGTTTCCATCTCTGATGAATATTCCTTGTAAAATATTTTAATCTGTACTTATTTGGAAAAATTACTTTGACTTCATGCCACCAACTGCTGTTGTGTTGCAATGATGAGCTGGATCCAGTGCTCTATGCTCACTCTTTTTCTCACTGTCTCCTCATAGACATCAGAATTTGGCATGTAACATCCCCCCAGCCTCTCTTTATTGTCTTTGTGAATGAAGGAATTTAATTTTCTGAAATAGCACACAAGCAATTGAGTACTTGAGAGTGTTTTTCATATTATCTGATCCTTGATAGACAAATCAAGACAAATTAATAAAATCTCCAGTGCTTAATTACTTCTGAAATTACAATTTGTTGCTAACTTGTAATTTCAACCTGGATTGTAGAGTCTCTCAGATATTGTCCAAATCCTCCTCATAATATTTTTCTGAATAATTTTCATCAATTTATAAGCATTTTTCTTGAAACAAGAGGCAGAGAGGTAGATATCTTATTCTGTGGTGGTCACTAACAGTGCTCCTTGTGTAGGGGACACAACATTTCATTGTGTGGAATCTAGTCCAGTTAATTTAAACATCTACATTTTGTGCCCCAGACTTTAGCTAATTAATAAAGCTGTCTTGAAACAAGCATCCAACGAAATCTTTACAGAGGAAGAGGCTCCTTTGAAAGTCTTCAGGGAAGATCACTAGAAAATATAGTTTAAAAAACCCTAGTGTCACCACTACCTTTGGGTTTATACTCGAAGATGATTCTGATTGAAACATCTAGGAACAGTTTATGCACCTAATTTTGGTATACTGGATTGCATAGTGATTAAGAACCAGGACACCAAAGTAGAAATTGCCTGAAATCCAACTCAAGACTCTGGGACCACTCTCTGCATGGATACAGCTTATTAGCGTAGCATTGAAGATGCAGTTAGTTCTCTTCTCTCTGCTGTCAAGAGGTTTTCATTCAAAGTCAAGGAAGCAAAAAAAAAAAAAAAGGAAAAGCTCCACATTAACATGGATTTCAATTTTTTAAACCAGTTCTTCTAGTTCCTCTTAGTTTAGGGTTGCCAAACATGGGAAAGAAGATGAATGAAAAGCTGAGAAATATTCACCATTATGTATTTATATTAATTGGGATCTCCTGTTCTTCTATAGATTCATAATATCACATTCTTAGTGGGATTTAAAAACATCCCACCAGTTATGACTTGGAAACTTCCTCTGGTTTTCATGTTGCAGCTGAATGACACCACAGACCACAATGAAGCCCCATCCATGGCCTTGTTGCTTTGGGTTATGAAACTGACTCCTTTGTATAATTTGGTATTATTTGATGTGACTAACAGCCTCTGTCTGCTCGAGAGAGCAGTAGGCCTGAGTCAATGTTTAGATGAAGGAGCTGAATCAAACCACACTGTGTAAGGGAGTTTACTCTGCGGTTCACTGTGAGCTGCGGGCTAAGAACTCGGACTTTGAAAGAGGCTAATTCAAACCTGCTGGGAGAAACCCTATTCCTGAGGCCGAGGGAGCAGAGATGAACTGTGGGAGGGAGAAGCTCTGTGAGACCAAAAGAAACATTCCTTCCTTGAGTGAGAGACTACCAGACCATCCTTCTCCAGCCTACATCAACCTCCAGGCTTAGAGCCTGGAGCCAATCACATGCATGGATTAAGAAATTCTTACTGTTACAGAGCCATCAATCCTACCCCAAAAGAGCATCCTACAGGGCCTCCTTGGAAATTGGCATGAGGATGGGTCCTGAAATCTGCAGCTAGCAAAGGATCCTGAAATCCCTGCTTCTTCCTCATGAAACCATAGCATCCTGTAGCCAAGGGCCTTGACATGACAACATCAGGGATCATCATCCAGTTGTAACATGGGATCCAGAGTCTAAATGCTGCCATTGCAGGGGCTGAAGTAAAGTGCCAGATGGGACACTAGTTATTGAGTATATTAGGTTGGATTGAACAAACAAAACTTTAGGGAGGATTGAAATGGTTGAAGGAGACTAAAGTGTCATTCCCCTGCAATGTCCAATATATCTCACAGCACTTTCCCAGGTGAAGTCTAATATATTTAAGTGAAGCAATGTGAATTTTGTCTTTGGGAAAACCATACTACAGAATCATATCAAGAAAGGTTAGTAATCACTTATGCTCCTTATTCTGTGAAAGGCGAAAGGCAGTTACAAAACCCATTCAGTTCTTAAATCAGATATTTCATTGAGGGACTTTCCATAATGTAAGAAACAGGTGGCAATGCAGCTTCCCAGGGCTGATCTCAGGCTAGAGGGAAGATCTGTACATCTCATATCATGGAACTTGTCCAAGAACTGGAATAGCTCCCAAGTGTCCTTATGCTGAGCAAAGCAGGGTTTAACCTCCAGTTTTCTCACACAGGTCATGTTTCCTTGTGAAGCTTGCAGAGAGGGCAGGCGTTGCCTGAGGCTGTCCAGCTGCTTGGAGCAGGGGAATAAGCTCTGCTCAGCCCTGCAGGAACCCTGGCTGTCTGAAGGGTTTATGAACTTATTTCCACGGCTGTTAATTCTGGCAAGGCAAGTGTAGGTGGAAAATTAGCCATATGATATCGGACATTGCAAACTTGATATTGTCATAGCGACACAGCTGTGCTAATCTCACCTCATTTTTGGATGTCATGCTAGAAGAACTACTGTTTCTCTTCCCATGACCTTACAGAACTCAATTAGCCTCTTACTTTGCATCTACCACGCATGAGATATTGCTGCGTCGTGTCCCCCATTCCAACTCCCCTCCCCACCCCAGGGTATGCTGGAGAAATTTATTGTTTCCTCATGCTGAATTTTTGAGTAGTCCATTCCTGACGCATCCTTGCTAGAGTGAGGAGCATCAATCGCACTGGGGTTACAGGAAAATTTTCCACTGTCAAATTGCCTTTTAGATCTCTCTAATTTCATTTGACAGTAATCCCAATCTCATACTTTTTGGAAGTCTTAAAATCTTTGCAGGTGTGTTCTCTGCAGGCAGTTTCCTAGATGCATTTGATTTATCATCCCCTGCTTTCACCACAAAAAGAAACTAGATTTTGGAGGAAGATGGCATTCAGAGGCAAAAGCAAAAACTTCTACAGTACAGAGTTTGATGACAAAAGACAGACTCTTCTGGGAAATGTAAGTGAATCACAATTGCAGGAATTACAACAAGGCAAGCAGAAAAGTGTTGTGACAATTAACTCTTGTAAAATATCTGTTTGGACAGGCCTGTTTAGTTATGTTGGCAGGAAAGTCAGAGACAAGCTAAGCCAATTTCACTGCAAAGTACAGCAGCTGTCTGCTCACAGCAGGCAGGGCATGTGTACATTTTGAAATCTGAACTGCATCTCTCCACTCCCAAAACGTAATGTCTTAGAGCCCCCCACCCTGCAGCCCCCCCAAATCCTCCTGTATCGTTTTAAGGATTGAATGATTAAGCTAACATTAAACAGATGGGAGCTTTGACACAGATAGATGAAAGCAGAAAAGTGCAGACACTAGAGAGAGAAGGGAGTTACTGTACCTCAGCAAAAGACACCCAACTTCCAGTAGCTACTGCCTGCTGTTGCCCTCTGATAACAGTGGCTTCTTGCGTGCTGACCGCTGAGCTACCTTCAATGTCAAACTGGAAAACGCTTCCCTCACTCGAGGCTGTGCTGGAGGACAAGCATCTCAAAAAGAATAATAGAGGAGAAACGAGGGGCCAGGCGGAGATCAAAGCCATTTCCTCCCCTTACATCCAGCAGTGGTCTTCTCGCGTCTCAGTAATTGTCTACCCTCTTCTGCAATCAGCCCCCCTTGGCTTAGTGGTGCCTCAGTTATTTTAACTTTCTTTCAGCATTCAGTTTCCAGATGTGGCACTTCAAGGCAGTCTAACCAGATCCCGATTTAAAAGAGGGGGAAAAAAAAAGAAAAAAGGAAAAGAAGTGAAGAAAAACGCTTTTGCTGCCTCCCTCGTTCACTCTCTGTGCTTGTGGCTCCTCTTTTTCCCCAGAGGCTCCAGCACAATAACATACAGATGGGCAGTGCTTAAGCAGAGAGTGTCAAACCGAGATTGTATTCCAGGAAAGCACCGCTGGCTCCCCAGCCATCTTATCTCTCCCTGTCAGGATACAGACTGACGCTCTGTTCAGTGCTCTGGCTTCCTTCACATGTTCACATCATTCCCTTTTTTACCTTTCGTGTTGAGACCCTCCCACTCAAACTTTCCCGTTCAGAAAGTGAGGTCACCCTTTCCTCCCCCTGCATGCCACCCCCCCACAACTCCATCTGACCTCTCCACATAAATCATTGACTCTCGTGACTGTTTTATTTTTTAACATCTCTAGTTTATTTAGTGACAGGCAGAAAGATGCCAAATGTATTAAAAATATTTGGTAGACCAACCTTTTCTTGTAGCATGGGGGAGGGGAGGCTGTAGGCAGGAGGAGGAGGAGGAAGAAGAGAAGGAGGAGGGAGACAGCCTGGCTGTGCCATGGGCTAAGGGGTCTAAGTGATTTCTTTAACATGTTTCGTTCAGTTCCTTTCCCTCAAGCCCACCTCTCAGCTTCTCATTGGCTCGTGAAAAAGAATATCGTTCACAGTGATTTTGGAAAATGACTTCATTCCTCAGACTCATGAACTTTTATTTACAAAGAGCATCTTGTATTCCTTTTTCAAGAGATGCTTTGTGAGGCCCTGGTAACAAGGCTTGCAGTGTGTATATGAAAGCAAGCTGAATACATTGCTCACAGCTCACTTAATTTTAGGACTATAATCTCAAAAAGACGAGACAGCAACCCTTGCTAGGTTTTGGGATGAGGTCAGGGTATAGTTAAGTGCACCACTCCAGCCAAGGGGTCAGCACCCTCCCCCTCAGAGGTCCTGTGTGCAGGGGATAGTAGCACAGTTTTGCTGCCAGGCCTAATTTTTAAATCTTCACAGAAATCAGCGTATTTGGCTTCATTCTGGGAATGGATTCCTCCATTTTCCGTCTGTCCACCTTTCCCTTTCTGATTGAAAATATTATCAACCAATGATCAGCCAATAGAGAATTAAGGCTACAATGAAGTGTTTTGGAGATCTGTTAACTTCCACAGGCCTGTAGGCAGTCTGGGGCCCTAAATTCTGTACAGATGGACATAAAGGAGCTCACCATGGAGAAACTGCCTGATTCAGAAATAGTGCAGCTGAGCAGGCAAGGCCGCTCGAGCTGGTGGGACAAAGTATTGCCCCTGTAAAGAGGAAAATGCTGTGGAATACAAGGCTATGAGGTTTGGGAGGTTTATAGAAGGAAATAAAATGTATTAATGGTAGTTGGGAGCAATTCTGTCCTGAGAGGAATAGAAGGGTCTCTCTGTTGGCCGAACCTGATATGATGGCTAGCACACTGTCCTCCGGGAACCTGAGCGTGACATCTTTGAGAGCTGCCAGGATTTTTCTAAGTCTTTCTGGTAATGGCTGTCCTAGGAAAGGCCTGTAGCAGATCTGAAAGCTCAAGAAACAGAAGACCAGGGAGGTCCCCAGGCGGGGATTCCATGAGCTTCCCATTAGGCCTCCTGCTACAGGGGCAAGCTTGAGGTGTAAAGATAACATTAAAACAGTGGCAAAAAGGAGAACAAAACATCTTTACAGTAAGTGACAGAATCACAATTCCCATGGTGGGAATGGAGATTTTTAACTACTCAGTGGATTGTGCTGCAAATTACTGGAATGTGGGTAAGACAATTTTTTTGATTTTTTTTTTTTGAAAAAGCAACCAACACTCAATCTCCTATGTCTGCTCCCAGACATTTGGCAGCAGGCTGGCCAGCTTGGTGAGGCTGGATTTAAAGTGAAGCACTTAGAGGAGTGGCATCCAAAGCTGCAATGCTCACATCATTGCATCCAGCTGGGGAATAAGGCAGGTCAGCCACAGCAGCAGGAAATGTTCCTTAGTTACCTCTCAAGATGAGAACCAGAAGGCCAAACCCCTGAAAGGTGTATATGGCTATAGTGTATCCTCTTGCACTTCTCACGGGAAACCTGCATGCTTGGTTCCCCCTCTGAAATGCCTGTACACCAATGCACAGAGCATGAGGAATAGAGAGGAGGAATTAGAGATCTGTGTGCATTCATGATCTCATTGCAATTACAGAGACATGGTGAGATAGTTTGCATGACTGGAATGCTGTCACGGATGTCCATGTATTTTTAAGAAAGACAGGCCAGAAAGTTGAGGTGGTGGAGTTGCTCTTTATGTGAGAAAGCAAACTGAATAGATGGAGCTCTGCGTAGGGGTGGATGAAGAAGGAATCAAGAGATTATGGGTAAGAATTAAGAGACAGGCCAACATGAGTAACACTGTGATCACCTATCAGGAAAAGAAAGTGGATTAGAAACAGCCTCATGATCACAGGCATTCATTGGAGACTTCAACCACTCTGCTCTCTGCTGGAAAGAGATCACAGCTTAGCACACATAGTACAGGAGGTTCCTTCAGAGAACTGATGATAACTTTTTGACACCAGTGATGGAGGAGCCAAAAAGGAGAGCTGTACTGCTGGACCTTATACTAACAAACATGGAAGAGAAGGCAGGGGATGTGAAGTTTGGGGGCAGCCTTGGCTGCAGTGACTATAAGATGGTGGGGTTCAGGTTCCTGTGTGGAGGAAGCAGGGTAGTAAGTAGGATTACAACCCTGCAGTTCAGGAGAGCTGACTCTGGCCTCTTCAGAGATCTACTTGGAGGAGCCCCATGTATTAGGACTCTAGAAGGTAGCGGGGGGGTTCAAGAGGGCTGATAAATGTTTAATAATGACTTCCTTCAAGCTCAAGATCAGTATATCATCTTAAGGGAAATATCCTGCATCTACAGGAAAATAAGGGGATCAGATGTAGCCAGCATGGATTCAGGAGGGGAAGATCCTTTTTAACTAACCTAGTCTCCTTTTTTGACCAGGTGACTCACCTGATCGACGAGGGGAAACCTGTGGATGTAGTGTATCTTGATTTTAGTAAAGCCTTTGATACCATTTCCCATAACAAACTCCTGGTTAAGCTGATGGATTGTGGCTCAGACAGGTTTACTCTGTCCTGGGTTAAGAATTGGCTGGATGGCCAAGCCCAGAGGGTGATGGTAAATGGAGTCATGTCTAGTTGGAGGCTGGTCACCAGTGGGGTCCCCCAGGGTTCAGTGTTGGGGCCGGTTTTATTCAACATCTTTGTTGATGATCTGGATGAGGGGATGGAATCCGTTATTAGTAAGTTTGCGGATGACACCAAGCTTGGAATGAGTGTCGATCTGTCAGAGGGAAGGAGGGCTCTGCAGAGAGACCTTGACAGGCTGGATAGATGGGCTGAGTCCAATAGCATGAGGTTTAATAAACCCAAGTGCCGGGTTTTGCACTTTGGCCGCAATAACCCCATGCAGAGCTATAGGCTGGGGTCGGTGTGGCTGGAGGATGCCCAGGCAGAGAGGGACTTGGGGGTGCTGGTTGATAGGAAGCTGAATATGAGTCAGCAGTGTGCCCAGGTGGCCAAGAAGGCCAATGGCATCCTGGCCTGCATCAAGAATAGTGTTGCCAGTAGGACCAGGGAAGTTATCCTTCCCTTGTATTTGGCACTGGTTAGGCCACAGCTCGAGTACTGTGTCCAGTTCTGGGCCCCTCAGTTTAAGAAGGATATTGAGTTGCTGGAGCGTGTCCAGAGAAGGGCAACGAGGATGGTGAAGGGGCTGGAGCACAAGCCCTATGAGGAACGGCTGAGGGAGCTGTGGTTGTTCAGCCTGGAGAAGAGGAGGCTCAGGGGTGACCTTATTGCTGTCTATAACCACCTGAAAGGAGGCTGTAGCCAGGCGGGGGTCGGTCTCTTCTCTCAGGCTCCCAGTGACAGGATGAGAGGACACAGTCTTAGGCTGCGTCAGGGGAGGGTTAGGTTGGATATCAGGAGGAACTTTTTCACAGTGAGAATGATCCCCCACTGGAATGGGCTTCCCAGGGAGGTGGTGGAGTCACCGTCCTTGGATGTGTTTAAGGATAGGTTAGATGATGAACTTAGTGGTATGATTTAGATGGTATAGATGTTAGACTGATGTTGGGTAGGTTGTTAACCTAGGTAAAGGTTGACCTTGATGATCTCCATGGTCTCTTCCAACCTTATTAATTCTGTGTGTAATATCTTTTTAAATAAGAAATCAAGCAGAGAGTGTAGGAGACCTACATGAATGAGCAAAGAGCTTCTGGCAAATCTCAAATGAATAAGGAAGTTTATGGAATGTGGACAGGCCACTTGGGAAGAATGTAGAAATACTGTCAGAGTATGCAAGGGTGTGAAGGGGAAGGCTAAGGTCTATTTGGAATTAATCTGGCAAGAGATGCCAAGGACAATAAGAAGGTCTTCTTCCAGTACGTCAGTAGCAGGAGGAAGAAGAGGGAAAATCTGGGCCCTCTCCTGAATGGGTGGATGCCCTGAATGAGTGGGTGCCCTGCTGATAAGCATGCAGAGAAGGTGGAGTTACTGATGAGTTTTGTGCTTCAGTCTTTACTGCTAAGGCCATACCTCAGGAATCCCAGACCTTGGCGGCAAGAGAGGAAGTCTGGAGGAAAGAAAACTTTCTCTTTGTCAAGGAGGATCAGGTTAGAGATCATTTAAGCAAACTAGACACCCACAAATCCATGGTGCCACAAGTGCTAAGGGGGATGACAGATGTTATTGCTAAGCCATTCTTCATCATCTTTGAAAGGTTATGGAGAATAGGAGAGATGCCTGAGGTGTGGAAGAAAGCCAATGTTACTCCAGTCCTCAAAAAGGGCAAGAGGGAGGACATAGAAAGCTACAGGTCAGTCAGCCTCACATCCATCCCTGGAAAGATGATGAAACAGCTCAATAGAAGGTTATTAGGAGTAGTCAACATGGATTCACCAAGGGGAATAACCTTATATGATGGCATGAATGGTTGGGTAGATGGGGGGAGAGCAGTGGATGTTGTTACGTTGACTTCAACAAGGCTTTTGACACATGTCACCATAACATGATGACTTTGAAGAGTTCAAGTCTTATGTGTTTTTACAATTGGCCTTAACTAAGTAATTGTTTTGGAAACCTATAGAAGCATTTAGAGGGCAGCAACCACAGCGTACCCTGAGCCAATCCAGGGTACCCTGCTTGATAACAGATGGAAATAGCCCACAGTGCTCTGAAACATGGCTCCTCTGCTCAAACAGATGTTAAAAAGGATAGTAGATGCTGGAGCAGGAGGTACTGAAGGAGAGACATGAGGATGCACTGTGGATACACAAAAGGAAACATATGAGGGTCAAAAGAGGGGCCTCATGAAGAGAAAAGTGAAGACATGTATTTTGAGAAATGTAAAGGAGGAGATGTAGGGAACATTGCTGGAGAGATGGCTGGTGATGCAGCTGTGGAAGGAAAGACTTGTTGCTGGATTAGCGTGCCCAGCGGAGGATGACCCACACCAGGGTAGGGATACCCTGAGGGAGTGCAGCCTATATGTGACACATGCATATCAGGGACACCCCTGAGGGCACAGATTAGGAATGGGTTAGGAAGGTCTTGGATAGAAGTTGAGTCTGCAGAGAGATTTATGTTTATTTATTTCCAATAAAATAAATTATGTGAATGTCATGAGTCAGGACTGTTTTGCTTGTGACTAGTGAATATATAAGTCTCATGAATGAGGTACTGAACGAGATATATTCAACCAGAGCAATGGTGAGCTTTGTAGGCCCTGCTTAGCACAGCCATCTGACTGCACTCTGCACATTCCATTAAGGGACTTTCTGCTTTAAGCATTCATCTGCTTCACCAGGGTAAGAAATATCACAAGAAATATCATTAAGAAAGTTTGTATTACAAGTTCTTCAAGTAAAGCCTAATATTTATTGCGTATATGTAGCAGGTAACCAGATGAACTTCAGCGTATGATGGTGTCTCACCTAGTGGATTGTTAATCATGCAAAACTCCTGAAACACATTTACAGAAAACAGAAAACACCTTTCTTGAAATGGGCAAAAGTTACCGAGTGACAACACTGTTCCCCATTATATTCCTTTATGTAAACAAGATATTCATATTCCTGTAAAAGAGTTCACCATGCTAATTTACAGCTCTTTGGGAGAGGAGGGACTGTAATTACTCTCAAGATCAAGGTCCCAAAAGGAAAAAAAGCACCTGCTTAATATTTTTGGAAAATCTCAGACTGGCCCAAGGCATTAAAAATCTGAAAAATCTCATGATATGATTCTGTATAACAAAGGAAATACAGGTAACTTCAAATAGTAGAATTGTTAGATAGTGAAAATTTATTCTAAAGAAATACAAAAAAATAGAAGAACTCAAGAAAAAACCAATTCATTACAAGTGACAACATTTAGAAGTCTCTGCAAATGTATTAGTCCCATACCAGAAAAATTATAATGAAAATCTTGTGAGAAGAGAATATTATATATATTAATTTTCCTAAATATCACTATACAGTGGAAGAGCTTGCTAAAAAAGAGCTGCTTACAAGAGCCATTTCTGCATTTAATTTTAAGTATTTTAAAATATTATATTCCTTTAAAAAAACTGCATATCTGTGTAAAAATTTTGAAAAATTAAAATTATGCATAAGGTGCTTATAAAACTACAAACCTCTGAATTTATTCTGCGATGGATTTACAGTTTCTTTATCTTTGGCAGAGATGACGTGGCTGTGTTATGTAAGCAGTTGGAGATTTGGAACAGCTATTCTTCAATATGGCAGGGTGCAGAAACAGGACTTTCTCCTTCTGTTCTCACTGTATCATCTGTTCTTTTTACAATTTCCATTCCCAGTCTTTAATGTTTGGTTTTGATTCACTGTGATAGACAATTGGACTCGTGAAAGACAAAAGGAAGAACCCGGTGGAAGGCTTATTACAAATAATATATTCCAAACTGACCAATTAATGTTGTGTGTGGGCCACTGGTGGTTTTCTAGTTCCTAGTGGGATATCTGCAAGCAGTTTGTTGAGCTCTAGTGCCAAATGTTACCAGTTAATATTTTGATAATGCTGGATGGTGGTCCAATGGAAATGTTGACAGTTGACTGACATTTGCAATCCAAAATGTTTTGGAACCAGTGTTCCAGGTACCTCTGTAAAGGTTAGAAGATGTTGGCAGCATATCTACATATTGTCAAATGAATTGGCACTCTACAGTCTGTACTAGAAACCTATGGCAATTGCAGGGCATCAAACAATAATTTGTCTGTCACAGTGTGTGACAGAGAGAGGTGCTAATAAAATCTTAGTTATGTGACAAAGCATCACTATTGTTAACTTACTTCCTGTATTTTGGATTATTTCATACTAGGAAAAGTCTGAGTTTGGAGGTAGAAGATAGAATTTATTCTGTAGGGTTCAAGGGTGGCATACCTTCAGACTTCAAGTTGTAGGTCTGATCAAGGAGACATAAGCATGTTCTTTGCTTCTTTGCTGTACTAGTTAAGGGCACAGACTAATTATTTTCCCACATGACAAAACTTCAAAGCCAATAGCTCTCTTCCCTCATGGTATTAATTACTGGCAACAGTGGGATCTGGCTCATTCCAAGTCGCTTGCAACTAACCTCATTGTATTTCTGTGCCTTGATACTTGTTACTGTCCAATTTTTCTGCTGTAAAACGCTTCAGTTAAGCACACCGAAATCTTGCAAAGAGTCTTGCAAATCTGATGAAAATATTATCCTGTAGTACTACAGTATTAGAAGCAGTCTTGCTTACTGAGAAAGATGCCTGAAGATTTCCACCTCCAGAGTGCAACAGGGAAACAGCTGCCTGTCTTTCTTGTTAAAAACATTGGTTTTGGTCACTGTGTGGACCTTGTAAAAGTAGAAATGAGCCACAACACATGTAATACTGGATAACTTACTTGAAAAATCCAACCTATGCTGGTTGTTAAACATCAATCAGATTTAGAATAGTGTTTTTTCCCAATCCAGTGTCCTCTTTCTAATGGTAATCATGAAGTAATAATAACATTTTCTTATCTTTTCTATAGTTGTTTCAGTACTTCTGGTCATTTTTGACATTCACATTTCAAGCCCCTGTACTCTTGATGTATCATTATTTCTATTAAATGGCCTAATATTATCTATTTCATTCCTTACAGATCCCAAGGTTCTGTATTCTTCTGAGGCAGCTTCTCTACACAACCTGCTTAGATGTGGGTAAGAGGTGTAAGCTTAACTTCAATTATAGAAGGGTGCATGAGAAAGGAAAACACTATCATTCGTAGTGTTGCTTAAACAGAAAAGACTAGTTGATGTTAAAAAGTCACCTGGAAGACATGGGGCTGGTGAGATGAAGGTGGAGAGTATTTGCAGGGATGGAGGCTGTGCTTCTTGTCTTTTGTGGATAAACTGTTGAACCTTTTAGTTTCCTGTTACAGTTCTTATGCCATTTTAGTGGTGGCAAGATGACCATCATAATACATGAATAATTCAGTTTCAGTGTTTTGCTCTGAGACCTTGGCTTGCACATCCAGAACCTAATATTTTCAGATGGTCTCTCATATAAGTTCTAGACATGTTTGTTTATCTTTCAAGCTAAAATTAGCCAAGACAAATGAATTCAGTCTGTTATAGCCAGAATAGCCTTCTGATAGGAAAAAAAGAGTGAGAAATAATGAAAAAAATAATCTGTTTCTACAGAAATGTCCTTAATTTTATCAGATATACCTCTAGGTTTATGTGAGTCTGGAGGAATTTGATTAGGAAAAATAAGACAAGTCTATTTTGCTCATAGATAATGATGATATTTACATCATCATGCAAGAATGTGTTTATTTGGATTGTTGACAGATCTTCTTGATAATAGCAACACATCATACAGAAGAAAGTAGATGGCCCTGAATAAGTGTCTACAGCTTCCTTCAAAATTGATGGGAATGGACTTCAAAGTCATACTTAAAGGGTATTGTAAGACAGACATATATTTTGACTTTATTTATAGGCAGATAGGGAAACTGGTGCCTTGTTATAATTAGTGAAGTTAAACTCACTGATTATTAGTGAAGACAGAAATCATCACTAGGCTTTCTAGCATAATGCAGAAAGTCTGGGATGTGGATGATGGATCCTTTTCTGCGGTTAATTGAGTGCTCATTTATTTCTCAAAAAGACTACATAGGTGATGAGAAAAGCTTTTGAACCCTTTAACCACATTCAGACTAATGATAGGTGAATTGAATTATCTTAATTAAGATAAATCCATAATAAAGTGAAGGCCTGTCCCAAAGTCATATTTTCTTATGTTTTTATTTTTGCTCTTCTCCTTGTAAATCTTCAAATCTCCAGAAAATTACTTCTTAATTTGTTAATCCCTCATGATTTCGCTTGTGTCCTCACTGCCTCTGAAAATTTGTTGGAGAGTCCTCAAAGCCACAACAGTTCCTTTGTGAGGCTCCCCTCTTAGCCTAATGATTCCTCCCCCTGCCTTCAATAAAACCTTGGGCAGAAGGTACTAGCTGCTCTTCCTGGTCAAGGCAAAAAGAGTTTATTATAACAACAACAACAACACGAGTAAAGCAAAAAAACCCCTGCCTGCTTTATTTTTAAGCAGTCATTCTCGACTTGTTTTTGGTACTCACACCCTGATAAACTGGCATACTTAGCTATTGGATTCCTCCACAATGCAGCATTATGTTTTGCCTTAAACTGGCTGCTTTCCTCTCTGTGCGATGTCTCCAGACATTTCCCTTTATCTCTCAACTTGTTTGTCTAATTTAAATTGCATATTTCTACTTTTTTTAAAAATTCTTCATTCTCCCTCCAGGGAAGCTTCCCCACCCTTCCTCATCAGTTGTTTGATCATAATAACGGAACATTGTCTAAAGAAAACGAGTTGCATAAAAATCCACACTGAACTTTACAACCCCTGTAGAAGTGCCCATAGAACAGCTTTCCAAAACTCAAAAAATCCACCACCCAAAAGCCAAGCCCCCAGAAAAGTGGCTAGCAGCTCTCCCAAATCCAGTAGTGCTTATCTTAGCCTTGGGTATGAAATCATACAGAAGTACATGTTCTATCTCACTGCTAAAACGATTCCTATTGATCCTGTGCAATCAGCACAAAGGAGAAATTGTTTCAGGTCCTGTAAAGTTTATCCTATGCACCCCAAGGGTATGCTGGTGGCTGAAAAGGAGTATGTTGCCTATAGGTGACAGCAAAAATGTAATTTAACAGAGCTAACAAAAGCAATACTTAGAATACTAGCAGTTTAACCAGGGTAGCAAAACACTCAGTGCAGCTTGTTTTCTGGCAAGTTGATGAGTTTTAAAGCCTCCTCTAATCTCTGAATTTATCCTGACATGTCCCTTTGCGCTAGATGTAGCAGAGAGATAGTGGACTTGCAAGAACATTCTTTTTCAATCCTGCATTTCCCATAGCAGGGCATCCCAACACCAGCCAGCTCTGTCTGTTCAGTCGTTCCATTTTAAGCATTAAGTTTTAAAATTACTCTGTGCCAGCAGTGGTTGAAAACCAGCCTTTGTTGGCTTGCATAGCAAGCCTAAAATGCAGTGAAACCCTTTTCTACTGTGATGAGAAAGAGAAATGTTGCCCTGTAACATAAACAGTTCAGAAAAGCTGATTCAAAATACTTGTAAGTCTTGATCATTGTGTCATACCTGTTGCCATAGGATCTGATGGGAAAATTTTCAAATCCTTGGCTTCTCTAGTACTGATTTACATTTGTTTAAGTGGAGGGATCTATGAATGTGCTCTGTCTTAGGTTATTGATTTTGGATGCTAAAATTACTTCGCCTGAATGGCCCAGTAAGCAAGGAGGAGGAATAAATTTTGATTGCACTCTGTCACCTGTACTCCTGACAGCTTAATTTGTTAATGTCAAGTTGGCTAGCAGTAAATGAATGCTCATGAATATCTTGACTATCTGATGAAAGGCACTGGCTAGTATGATACAATTAGCTGAGTTTATCAGTTATGATGGACAGCTAGAGCTCTCTGAGTTTCTCTGAAAGAGCTTAATCAAATGAGGCATCAGAATAATAGAAGCTCTCTAAATGAGAAAGGCAGTGAACTAAGACAATTCATTACATTTTTTTATACTTTTGTGTTTATTATACTTCCCATTTGTCCTTGACATTTAAGTCTTGACCACAAGTGAATATAACTCTGTTCACAGGTGAACGTACTGCTGATTTCACTGACATCAAAACCACTTTTAATTTGCATAATAAGCTGAGAATATTTGTTGGAAACTATGGCCTATAGTAAAGAAAAAAATTCTCACAATTTTTCAGGAATTTGATGTTCCCTTTTTAGAGCCAACTGAGGGATTCAATAGGATAACAAAGTCATTCCCTTTGACAAGAGGCACAATACCAGCTCATTCAACTTGTCTGCTAGCAACGGGGCTGGCTGAGCAGCTGTACCCTGTCCCACTGCCAGGAAATCCTGACAGCAACAGCTACACCGTTTCAGCTGCTCACAGTCTCCATAGCACGTTTTAATGGCTAACGAATTGCGTAAGTGCTACCCAG
Source organism: Serilophus lunatus (assembly GCA_013399895.1). NCBI lineage: Eukaryota > Metazoa > Chordata > Aves > Passeriformes > Eurylaimidae > Serilophus > Serilophus lunatus. The sequence continues at coordinate 49,186 of VXBA01001896.1, read as the reverse complement.
ATCTGTCCAGATCTGAGGAAAAAGAACAGCAGCTTTGGGATGCTTTGTGAGATCCAGGATCACAGAAATTTTCTTTCGAATGTGTGTGCGTCACGCTCTGTTTGCAGTCTTTACCTGGTGTCATAACACAAATAAACCGTGCTGCATTTTCTAGTAAAGCAGATTGAACGAGTTTAGGAGATACCAGCATCTTTCAGCTGGCACAGTTTTTTTGCTATGACAGCAGCCAGCCACGATGGAGCCAACAGACAGAGTAGTGTGCATGCATGTTGAAAATTGGCTGATTTAGTTGCTTACCCACACGTACAAATGAATTCTGGTAGCTCCCTAATTGCCAAGCTATTAGCTATGCAGTCAGGCAGCTCCAAGATTAAGCAAGTCCCTTCAATTTTAGACACTAGCTTTCATAGCTGTGAGGAAATCCGTGTTGCTTTGTCCACTTTTATAAAGCTATTTGAGATTCGAACGTGTACGCATGCAGACAGGCATTATGTAAATCTCTGAACAGATCAGTGCTGCGAGGCAACTGCCCTTAGGTACAGATCCTGTGTGCATGACCAGAGGCAGTTGATTCTTCCCTGGTGTCTTAGGAAGACTTTATCTGTAACAAGAAAAGTAATTTGTCTTTAACAAAAATCAGAAGCTTTACTTGCTAAATAACAGAAAGTTATTAACTTCATTTGGGATAATCACAAATATGACGTGGTGAGTTCTGAAGGCAAATTTGCTGCATATTGCTGAAGGTTGTGTTGAGGGTACAAGCTATTGTTTTTGAGAAAAACTGCCCTTGTGATGTCTCCTCAATTGTGTGTTGGAAGTTCAGGCTTCTTGAGAAAATCCTACTGCTAGACACCTGACATTTGTAGAAACAGTGGACTGTTTAGATACCTTTGAAAATATTTCCTTGGATTTCCTTAAGCTTTGCACTGAGTTGAGCTGATTCCCTTGGGCTGGGCTGAGAATACTTTTTTGAAAAACTGCTCTTCATAATTAAGTTGAAGGATATTACAAGACCTGGTTTCTGAGCTGAAAATGTTTAACAAATCTACTAAATGAGTCAGACTTGTGGGTCTGTAACTACAGGCTACCAGGCCAGCTAGGACAGAAGCCTTATAAACTACGGTGAGTGTGGATGGATGCCATTCATATTCCAGCTTCAGTGCTCCCCTTCTGCTCCCACAGAGCTCTTTGCTGTGTAAATGGAGCAATCCAAGTCAAGCCATCATCTGTAGTGTAGATGCAGACAGGGCCAGAAGACTCATCCATACAGAATTATGTGACTTCACCGGTAATTTAATTTTAAATGGTGAGATATCATCAGATTTTTCAGGTTCTATATTTATTTTAAAAGCAACACCAGTGGATGTATCCCATTCTCCTGATTCAGAGTCTACTATATCTTTCCATCACACATTCTGTTTCTTCATAACATCAGCCATTATCCTGGTAACTGATGGGAAATCTAAATGAGACCTGTGTAGCTAGTATCATTTTGATAACTCCTGACAAAGCTGCAGAATACAAAGCACTTTATATATTTTTGATTACCAATAATCTAATATTAGGAAACACACCCTGTCAAAATTCCTGGTATGGAGACAACAGTAAACCTATTAGCACTTTGATACCATTCCCATTTCTTTAATGACTATCACTAGTTTTCATAGATGAGAAATTACTGCTAGCTGCCAAAAAGTTTTCTTCACTTCATATTTGGGTTGTATTCTTAGTTGCAATTGTGAAACTGTCTTTAAGCTTCTATTTTCTATTATTTATTTTCCTTAGTTGATGAGCACAGATAGAGGTTTAGGTTACTTTCTGTTTCTGTGACAATCTTTCTTGAATTTTCCCTAGCTCCAGACCTTATTGGGGTTTGCAAATGCTTGAACCAGACAACACAGTGGTTTCTTAAATTTTACTTGTGTGACAGGAGATTCATGGCTGCTGCAGTGGCTGCACTTATTGTATTCATAGTAGCCAACATTACACGTGACTACTTTGGAAATGGACTCTGTGTTTTGAAAGGCTGGATGGTTTATACAGGTCATCAGATTAAATAAAGGAAATTTCCATTTTTGGTTGTGTTTGCAGAAAGACATAAATAATTGCTATGGGTTAATACTGTGAGTTCTCAGTGCCTTGCTGGTCCAAAGCAGGTTTTCTTGTGGATCAAATCAAGGTATCTAAAGGTCTTTTGTTTGCCAGTGTCCGGGTCTGACACACTACAGTCTCACTCCTCTCTCAGAGCAGATGATTTTACCATTGTTCATCATGTAAGATATCCCTTCTTTTCTGATTCTTTTGCCTCTTATTATGTCAGTGTTACCTGCCTTCTCACCCTCTCGCATATCACCATGTGTCTGCTTTGATTTGAGAATATTATTCTCTGCTCACTTAGTTCTCTTTCTTTGATGCAGCAAAACCAGAATGTTTTGGTATTTTAAGATTTTAAGTTCATGAAGTTTGGACTGCCATTATCTGGTATGAGATGTCAAATTTTTTGGGTTACATTTTTAGGCTAAATGCTTTAGGATAGATTTCACAATTTTTGAACTCGTGGGTTAGCACTGAAAGTTCAGCCTGTTGCTTGTTGCCCGTCTGTTGTTGGTTAACGGTGAATTTAGGCTACTGTGGCTTTGGTTGTTGCAGCCTGAAGTTTTTGCTCTAGACTAGAGAAAAAAAAAGGGAGCAAACTTGGAACAACAGGCTTTTAAAACTTTAATTGCAAATGTGCTATGCAGTTTTAAGGGTGCCAGCAGGAATAGAAAATTGTGTCACGAAAGAAGAATCTTTCAATATGTTTTCTTAAAGCCTCTTTGGGAATGACTTATAGAACTGTTCCTCTTCTACAGAATTATATAGGATAATAAAAGTCCCAAAACCTGTTAAAAACAAAAAGAAGTTACTCTGGCAAGTCTTTTCATGAGTAATTTCTGGACAAACTTACTACATATTTACATAGGCCTGTTGAAAATTTCATGCTGTTTTACGACAATAATGTTGTTCAAAACAATGAATGTGATAAGCAGGATACACTGAATGCAGTCATCAAATGTGAATTTAGTCAGATTCTTACTGTGCTGTTCCTGCTCTTCTACCTAACTGCTTTTGAGCCTTATTATCCAATGCTCTGAGAATTTATGCTTTTCTAAGTCCATGTGTTAGTAGTGGCACTTTTCTGATCCTGTGGTGAACCCGTTCAGGGAGCTGAAGAGGAAGAGAAGTAACCTTGCAAAGCAAAGCAAATTGTTTCCAGTCAGTGTGGCTCCTTGAACCTGGTTGCTAAGAGATCAGCAAATACCAGTGGTAGTGCAAGTTTAATGAATGCTTTAGGAAAAAACCCTGTATTTTAGGAGCACATTATCATAAATCTTACCTGATCCCTGGTTTCTGAATTATAACATAACCCAGGATTCATTAACTTCTTTACTAGAATGACTTGCTTTTCTTTTTCCCAAATGCAGAGTTTGTTGTAAAACATACTTTGATGAAATAAAATGCAAAGCAAATAGCTGAACTGACTTAATGGATACTCACATGATAGTAAGAAAATATAAGTAGAATGTTTTGAAATATGACAACACTGCAATCTTTTAACCAGGTCATGTGCGCCAGTTCATAATTCTGCCAAATGAGCAGGTAAGGTGATGCTGACCCTTCTGAAATCCATGCGAGTTTTCTGATTTACTTGAACCAGGATCTGACTGCAAAGATTTTTTTTTTCTTACAACAGAAAGCAGAAGACCAGAATTTACTATCTCTGCATTTACAGTGGCCACATATTTTTCAGTGGCTGAAAAATGCAGGAAAAAAGTGTGTATTTAAAACAGAAAGGCAAGGGTAAACATCTAGAATCAAATCAGGAATTATTGAACATATATATGTTGATCATTGCAACATATAATCTGAGAAAGCGATTGACATTTAGGAGAAAAGGAATGCTTTGGGAAACATTTATTTAATCTTAATAGATCTTAATAAATTGAGTTTGATAAAAATTAAATGCCTTCATATCATAGACTTTAGTGGCATATCTGCAGTTGTGACACCTTGAAACTCCCAGTGTTATTCTTTACCAGCTAAAACAATTGTCTCTTTCAGTGAAAGGCTTTACCAGATGATTTGCTGGGATATAATACAATACAGAAGATAAAGCCCAGAACTGGCATTCCTGTATTCTTGTATTTATTTGAAAAAATTACTGAAAGATTAAAAAATGTGTAAGGAGATTACAAGAAAACAGATATTGTCTGTTGTCTGACACAATGTGGCTGATCCTTTCCTCTGATGGAACATTGTCAAAGTCAAGCTATTAGTCTGACATAGCATTGATTGTTTGGGCAGGGGGAAACCAACCTTTTCAACACAATTATGTCAATTTGAATATGAGTAATATCTCTCAGCACTTAATCTGGGAAAAATTCTCAAAGGTCAAAGATGTAACCTGAAATAAAAGAGGAAGATTCACAGGAGTTTGACAAGACGGAAAGCTAGAGCACAACTGAGCCTAAGCAAACATGTGATTGATTGCACTAAAAAGAAAAACCACAGAAAGGAAAGTCAGTTTTAAACACTGTCTGTACTTAGCAGAGCATGTAGTTGGTGTCCACTCTGTGTTAATCCACTCCAGAGACCGTGCTAGTATCCAACACTGCTGTTTTAAAAAGCCTAGTGTTTGGCAGCTGTTTTTCTTGTACAGAATGAAGGAGAACTGGGATTACATCTTTTGCATCCCCCCACCTGAATGCATCCACATCCTTTTAGCAGTATTGCAACTTAATTCTCCCAGAAAAGGGAGTAGTGGAAATGAGGAGGAAGAAGAAACAGAGGAAAATGTCAGCACTAAAAAATGCTATGGGTTTAATTCAGGTTAGAAAGAGCCTTCATATGTCTGGAAGCACAATAGCTCTTTCAAGGCCCAAATTATTCTTGTATGATGACCTTTAAAATAGCCTCTAAAGTTTTTTAAGAGGGATCATGTCATGACTTGGAATTTGGATGCATTTTCAAGTACAGTGACAGCTTCATTGATAGAGTTTTTTCCTGCTACTTCTCTCTTTTCCTGATAAATTCATAAAAAGCAGATATAAACTGGAATTTTCCATCTTTTAAAGAAGGTCTCCACCTCAATGGCCACCTGGATCCTGGGATATGGGACATGGACTTCACTGCAGTTAGTGCAGCTGCAGTGTTTTCAGCAGTAATGAGTACCAGTAACTGACTGGAAACAGCTTTTGTACATCTCTCATGCAAAAGTGATTCCATCACACTGCCTAGACTGTGGGAAAGATAGAGACTCACGAAGACTACCAGCATTCTAAAATAATCTGGAAGTGATTGCATTGTAGGTAGTGTAAATATTTTTGATCTCCAAGATGATGCAATTCCAGATAGGCTTTTATTTTCTGAGTGTAGTTTGGCTCTTTCTTGTCTATCCTTGTCAAATATCTCTTAGTACTCTTTACAAGAGACCCCCCCTTGTCAAATATCTCTTAGTACTCTTTACAAGAGACCCCTTTCAAATGGTCTAAAGTAAGAATACCAAAGTGAGAAACGTGTTGACAATTGTTTCCTGAATTATTTACTTTGCATTATAAGGGAGAAGAAAAGTAATATAAAGTTATAGTATGTTCTCTAATATGTTTGTATGTCCTACTAAAGGATACAAAAGAGAGTTTTTTGCCGTGTAAGAAGCCAACTTTGGAATCTTTGGACTCAATTATACTGACTGTAGACATCTTTTGACCAAATGTTTGCTAATGTTTCATGCCTGAGTTAAACAGCAGGGAAGGAAAGAAGCTCACACACATACAAAGGTAGCATGTACTCACTAGTTTATTTCCTTGTGTAATTGCATCATCTAACTGACAGTAGAAAGTGCTAGCAGCATCAGGAGTTTGGTATAGATATCTTGTGTTTACTATTAAAATTAAAAACGTATCTGTTTTAGGCTTTACCTAGAATGGCCAGAAGGCTACTAGTTACCTTTAACAGGCAAGTTTTCCTGTTTTTGTGCTCTGAATCTGCCTAAAACACAGAAGTGGGCTGTATGAAACAAAAGAAGACTTTTATTTAGAGACAGAAGCAGCACAGCATCACCTTTGGAAAAAACTCTGTTGTCACAAAGTCTTTATAAAGTGGTCTCCCTTCACTATTGTTGGCTATAATCTGTTTCCTGCCTGGCCATGAAATATTTGAAGGATGAGTCATTCTTAACTAGCACACTGCTGTCTCTGTTACACTTTCTCAATTGGAGAAGTGTATGAGTGACTTATTTCCCAAAGATAATGACAAAGGCTAAGTGTATGCCTCTCCTAAGTTAGCAGGCTTTGAGTAGGCTCTTCCCTTCTCTTTCCTCTAGCTAACTCCTTGGTAGCAATCTCCTTGCAGAGTTGGTAGCTACTCAGACTCCCAGGGACTATGTACACAAAGACTGCATTAGCTTCGCACAGAAAGAAGACTTCAGCACTGAGATACCTTGCTGTAACCAGAGGATGGGTTGTCCGCCCCTGCACTGCACGAGGAGGAGGCATGAAGGGAATGGGCAGAGGTCAGACCCAAATAGGCAAAAGTTACATTCCTTTTATGGATGTGACGTGCTCCGAGTGTAAAAGGAAATGTTTCTCGGTAAACTGAAAGCTGCCACTTTGTGATTTCTTTCATATTTCAACTCCTAGGATACACATAATAATATTAAAGGATTGCACTGGCCTCACAGGAATGCTTGCAGGTAGCCGCTCTGAGGTCCTTGAAGTGCCTAAGCTTATGTGGCGTGTTTGTCCTGTGAAAACTATTTGCTAGTGCAACAGCCACAGCGACTGACTGATCAAGGATGCTGGTTCTTAGCTCATACCACTGTGCAGTTGGCTGGGTAGCTGTTGCTTCTGAAACACCATGCTGTGTCCCTGTGTACCTCTGTGGGTGATCACCAGAATACCTTCCCTGCGCTTCTGCTTAATGTGTGCAGGCAAGCTGATCCTTCCACCACAGCAGACAGCTGAGAGGACTTCAGCCACAGCATCAATTCTCAGTCCTGACTATGTGGCAGCCAGCTGCTAGAAACCCTGATCTCTGATACCAAGGGATATATGGACCAAATAGACCCAGTTCTTGAATGTCTCAGAAACTCTCTGTATTTAGCACTTGAGACTAAAACAAGTAAAGCAAAAGGTTTTAGGAGGAAGGGTGGTGATGTGGTTAGTGCATGAACTTGCAGTCATTTATTTCTTTGTCCTTTCTGGTCTTATATGACTTCAGATGAGTTATTTCATCTGTGACTTCTGTCCTTGTTAGTGCAGTAATATTTCTTTGATTATTGCAAGTATAGGCAGATTGAAATGACTTATGCCTTAGGCTTGGAAATCTATGTGGCCCTTACCGCGGGGATAATATGGTCCTTCACAAAAGTTCTCAGTATAATCATTCTCAGTCTTATTTCCCTCTTGTGTTTAGCATGTATAGTACAGATTCTCACAAGTCCAGTGACACCACACATTGGATTTTCCTGGCTACTCCCAAGCTTAGACAGATGGGTATGTGACAACTTGGGCTGAATCCCAAAAAAGAAGTATCAGGGTAAGTTATAAATCCTCTATAACTTGATGACTTTTTTCCAATGTATCACAATTAAATATGCTCATCTTGCTAGTAGTATATTGATAATAACTTAGCCTGTTCTTGTTTTTTTTGATATTGTTGTCTTAAATCTGTGTTGCATTACAAATATGTGTGCACACATGAAGGCACAGTCACACTTGCACACATCTGCTACAAAATAGTCTGTTGACACTCGCTATATAAAAAGTGTTGGAGACATCAGTGCTGGAAAGTGTGAGCTTCTTCATGTGGATATGATCAGATCTCACTCTCAAGACCTCCGGATTCTGGGAAGCAGATCCCTTTTATGTGGGTCAGATGACCTCTTAGGTCACTGCTAGGAAATCTTTTTACCAAAACTTCCCATGGGCTTCTAGCTTCCTCTGTAAAACAGTGTGATCTACAGAATAAGACATTTTTCTGGCCTCTCCTGTGATATTTTTTATGATGGAGTAAAAAAGAGAACACATCTTTGAGTTTTACCCTGTTCCCCAAATCTGTCCCTTGAATTTCAATCAGCATCAAGCAATGCTGAGCTCCTCAGGGAGCTGCAAGGAGATGGGACTGGAGTTTTCTGTATGGAAAGCAGCTTTGCAGTGGAAGACCTTGGGGTTCTGGAGTGAAAGAATTTGAGCTTCAGTCAGCCTTTGAAGTGGTGAATGCTGTGCATTTTGGGCTACATTACCACAGACTCTAGATTGAGCAGAATAACTACTAACCCCTTCTCCACTATTTGACAACGTAGGACTGCATGTGGAATACTGTATCCAGCTTTGGACTCCCAGTATAAGAAAGATATTGCGAAACCAAAATGAGTCTAGCCAATGGAGGTGTTTAGGAAGAACATGTGGCATGAGAAGAGAGATTGAAGGAGCAGGTTTTGTTCTGCTGAGTTCAGTTGCAAAAATGAGGTTATGGAGATAGCAGAGCCTGACATATCCTAAAAAGGTGCACAGTGAGAGTGAGAGGCAGTGGACGTTGGCTGCAGCGAGGGAAATTCCATTATACACGACGAAAACTTTTTTCAATGCAAAGGTGTTCGAGCTTTGAGAGATGTGATCAGAACCAGTTGTGATTTGCATCCTTGGTGATACTGCAAACTCAGGTGGGCACAGCCCTCAGCAGTCCTATCTAACTTTCTAGGTAACACAGTGTTGAGCAGATTTTGTCTCAGATGACCTCCAGAGGTTCCCTCAAAACCTAATTATTCTGTGATTATGTAATTCTATGGTATTGTCATGAAAGTGTGCCGCTGAGTACATATACAAATGCATACATATGAAAAAAAGGTATGTGTAGGGTCCTTGCAGAGCTCATATTCAGGACTTGGCCGTTTTTTTTAGGAAATTCAAATAGTAATATTACTGTATGTACCGTTTCAGTAGGGTAATGGCCATAACAGATGCAGAACAGCAAGAAAAAGTTGCAGATGCTTAAGTAAACCTTTCTTTCTACTGCTGCTCTTGAAAAGGCATCTGGGTGACAGCTAGTCCTCCTCTCTCCTGAACAGCAAGGCCATCTTCATTGAGAACATCACCCGCTCAGAGATAGGTTCCTGTCATCTGGTGCATTAGATGCATATATTTTACAATAAGCAAGAAGTCTCTGTCACTGATGGGTTGAGATATTAATAAGAAGGACAAAGCTAAATTTAAATCTTCTGCATCATTAATCAGTGTTTTCCCTATCAGACAAATGTCTGCAGCTGGTCAACCCAGAGAACCTGCAACTGAGACGCTTACATCTATGCCTCTGTAGTGCAGAACTGACTTGATTTATTTTTAAAACATGATGGGTAACATATGAAATTGGGATTGAACAAGACTTTCACAGGAAGACAAAATTTCATGGAGGCATTACTGTATGTTTCCAGAAGCTTGACATAACTCAGACATGGAGAAGATTGTCAAAATGACTTCCAAAATGACAGGAAAATTAATCAAAACCGATGACATTTGCTTTTTCAGAGTCAGACTGATACTGCTAACTACCTTACATTGTACTTTATTTTCAATCCTGCAAAAGCTTTTGCTTGGACTCAGCTTAATGACTATTGATTTCAATAGCACTATTGATAATAAAAAAGTAAAATAAGGACATATATCTAAGCTTTGCAGGATCTGCTGATTTTTTATTGCTTCAAATGAAATATAGTTGAGACAGGAACACCATTAGACATCACTTGATTATATTTTTTAGAGATTCATCATTTTGGTAAATTGCTAATTTGTAAAAGAAATAAGCATTATCTGCTCTTCTTTGTGCTGATGCTTTAATGCAATAGTGGCAGAGCTACATAAAATGTTGTTGCTAACAAAAAAAAATCAGAATAACTATTTTGTCTACACAGTTCTGTTTACAACATTTTACAGCAGGAAACTCTTCCACTGACATTATCTCTTCAATTAGACAGGCCTGCTGTGCTGCTGGTAATTGCAAATGGATTATTGTACCAACACAGAGAAAGCTCTTCTCCAACGTGTATGAAAGCATAGTAGGTGGGGGATTTGTGCCCAGAGTTTGGCTCTTCAGAGTTTATGAATATTATATTTCAGAAATATCAGGATATTCAGACTATGTTCAAGTGTCAAGCTGAGTAAGAATGACCATAGAACTCTGAAGCAGAGCTGTAACATATTCCATTTTAGGAATCCACTCTGATTTCTAACGTGGGCAGAAAATTAAATGGTTGCCTGACAGTGTCTGATCATAATATAACAGCATTGGGATTCAGCAGTGATAGAGATGCAGTCTGTTAGACAGTAAAAGTGAGGCATTAGCATATTTGTATTGGACCAGGAACCATTATAATAATTTAATTATATAAATAATGAGAACGAATGAACATGCGCTGGAGGCTGGGTCCTTGCCCTGCTAGCTTTAATGGTGCAGATGAGCCCCTGGGGGTTACCGTGCCCTGTTTTAGACTTGTCTTAGTGCCAGCTCTGTGTGCACTAATCTCATGCTGCTTGCTCCGGGAAGAGTGCTTGTCAAATACCCTTGCATTCAGGCTCAACATGGCACAATCCAATGCAAACGTTATACCTGCAGGGCATTCGAAATGAAGCTGCTGGCTTCTTTGGAGAAGATCCAAACTTAAATCTTTCCTGTGCCTGATGGGATTCATATCTGAAAGTCTCATTTTGTAGGAGAATATCTTAGCTATCACATGGTACAGAGATTTTAGTATCTCATAGGTCAACTATTCTTCTCACCCCAAATCAAATATGTCCTTGTCCACCTCTAGCAAAAAAACCAAACCCCAAAACCAAACCGAACCAAACCACAAAAACCCTCACCAACAGTCCTGGGCTCTGTCCTGTGCGCAAAGCAAAGTAGTACAATGAAGAGTTTTTATTCATGGGCTTATCTTTTCTCTTTAAATAAGGAGATTGCATAAATAACTTGTGCTATCCTCCAAACTGAGGGAAAGGGAGCCAAAATTTTTCCATGAACTATTATAATTATTTAAGAAAATGAATGATTGTGCTTCAGAGGCTGGGTCCATGCCCTATGTGCTTTACTGGTACAGATGAGTCTTTGGGGTTAGTGTCCCAAGCTGAGGAGACCTGGTGTCTTGCCTTTGTCCAAAAGCTGCTTAGACTAAACAGTTGCTGGCTGTAACATAAGGTGAGACTCTTCCTATTGGTGGAGAAAAGCACATCTTAATCAGTCCTTTCAGGTGAAAATTATGTGAAAGAGACTAGGTTGAGTTATAATTTATTTCAGAACCTGAACTGAAAGGAGTGTGTGTACTTGTGCATGAGGACTCCAGGCAAGAAGAGGTTTCTGTAGGTATAAACCTGCATGGAGCTACCATATCCTGCTGGACCTCAGGAGGGAAGGGAAAATCTGACAGAAGGGAAGCTGGCAGAAGGAGGATGCTTCTCTCATCTTGCAGGACTTCCCATGATTTCTGCACATTTGACATTCAGAGGAAAAGTGAAACAGATACAGTTTGGAGGTTTTCAATAGCTAAAAGAAATAAACTCTTTCCAAACCCATTTTCACAAAGCCTCTCTGCCTTACCCAGTTCAACCCAAGCAAGCAACAAGTAGCTGGTTAGGTCACTCATCTGGAACACCTAAATGCCAGATGTAGGCCCTTGTTCTAGCTTTCCCTTTATGATGAGGAGCTGGGACTTGTTAGAAGTTCTCCAAGTTGGAACTGTTTGCTTCTTCAGCCCCTTGCTTGTTGAATGATTTCTACAATATGGAGATGCTGTATAGAGAGAAGGGTTCATAGGCAATAATCACATCCAAGGTCTTACCCAGGCTGTAGGACCTTTCCTGTTCTTACTCCTTACTGCCCTTTCCTCAGACACAGGAGAGTGTTATTCTGGGATGAAGATTTCTCAAACCTGAAATTCCATTCTGAGTCTTATAAACCTTTTCTGCTTAACTTTTCTTTAAAGCCAGCAAATCCTTCTGTCAACTTGTTCTTGACAGTGATGTTTCTCAGCAATGAAAGAAACAGCATTGACTCATCAGAAAATCCCTCTGGGTAAGACTTTTATTGCATTGTACTTACAGATGTGCAGGGAGTGGAGAGCTATGTGTAGAAATTTTTTCTGATGTTCTTGGTTTTCAAAGGCTCTAAGGATGTATGACAAACAAATGCAAAGTTGCTTTTCCTAAGCATATACGCTTTAAAATGGACCAAGAGATTTAACATCAAAATCACCTCTCCCTAAACACAAGGTGACACACTGACATTCAAAGAATATGGCAACAGATCACTCTGCCAATATGTGGTGATGGATTCTCAGTTCCTTGTGTGATTCATGTTGATAGTCCATGTCAAATCTTTGCTGAATACCAGTGAAGAAATAAAATATAATAATAAAAAAAATTAGTGACTTCTTGCAGGAAAAGTCCAAGATAAAGATGACCTACCTAAAAGAAGCTACATATGTGAAATCCATTAATTTTATATTATTAGGAATACTGAATAAATGTGTCAGGTGGCATGAAAAGTGGCTGACATTTCCATGTGTACCTTTTTTTGTTTCATTTTCCAGTTACACGATCAAAAGGTACTGCATTTTTATGGGATTTAGTAGGAAGCTGAAGGCTAATATTTTCAAGAGCAGAGGTGTCACTGAGGAAATTGAGCTCTAAAGTCAAAATCTATCAATCACCTACATCGTTTAGGCCAAGACCTTAACAACTACAAATATGTGCTTCTTTGAATTCCAATGACATGGTAAAATACACCATCCACCATCTTCCAAACATATTGCTGTTGTGTATGCTAATATAATATAATAAATAGAATAGAATATAAATATTATATGCTCCTAACAATTGACACTGCTCTATGGAGCCACTTGCAGTTTTAGGCAAGACTCAGAACTGTTGTTTAGCCAGGTTTTATTGAAGAGCAGAGATAAGAATGGCTGTGTCAGATGAGGACTAATAATCCATCTCCCTCTGTATCCTGTCTTTGACAGTGACCAAGAGCTGGCTTGTCGGGAAGAGTATAGGAAAATGACTGTCACATAGTATTACTTCTCTGTGGTATTTTCCTAGCCTCCAAAAATTAATGTTCAACCATCTTTTGTGTTGTCATCTTCGTATCATATGGTCCTCAATGTATTTTTCTTTCTTGTGCTTTCCTGGTCAAATTTTGAACTCATCTTAATTTTTTTGCTTCCTCAGTGCCCTGTTCCAAAGGACTGCTGACACCTGCCAGTGATTCTTAAGGGATCTTTTCATTAGAAATTTACTTATGCAACTACCCTTCTAATCACAAGTATAACAAAATCAATGGGTACTTTTCCTGTGGATATCTTTCTATTTCAGATTCCTCTTTGTAAAATACATCCACATTCTCACAACATGTAAGGTTGTCGTTTATGAATCACTGAGAAACTGTGCCAAGCCTGTGGAAAAACCCATTGGGAGAATGAACAGCTGAACAGCATGCTATACATGAATCTGGGGCCCAGATAGTGAATAATGAGGAGGAAACAAATTATCAGTGGGATGCTCATTAAATGAACACTATCCTCTAGTGTACTGGACAAGCATAGACAAGCTTGTTATCCATTTCTGTAATTAGAAGCAGTGTCCTAATTTATGTGTAGAAATGTGCCAAATTCAGGTGACTCGCGTTTGATTTTGCAGTGTTAAAGGATTGTTTCAGTATAGCTTGTGCATGCCTCATCTCTGAGGTAACATCTTGCACTCAAATGAGACAGCTGCTTATTACAAATGGGCATTGTATTTCTTGTTTTTAAGTTCTAAAACACACAAGAGATTCAGTTTTGAGAACAGCTGAGTTAGTTTTTCAGAAGATTTGATTTCACGACCTACCTGTTACATTATGGATAGGCCAGTGCAAATATTATTTCTGTAAATGAAAAAGACCACTGCTAACTACTGTGACCTGTAGAGGCCGCATGTGTTAGGGTTAACTGGAGTGTTTATCAGGCTTATCTTTGTAATGAAAACCAGCTGGTCTTCAGTCACACCGAGTTGTTCACAGCTAGCTGTTTCCATACAGACCTAAGTTGTGTTTTGTACAGGGAACCATGTTTCCAAGATGTTCCAGGCTGGTGAATACAAAAGAGATGGATATAGAAACAACTGCAAAAGCATATGTATATATATTTCTAACTATTGGAAAAAGGGTCACATATTGATACCAGCTGTCCAATTGTCTTACCAAAGACCAGATTCAGGAGACATCTAAGTAGATTTCTAAAGTAAACTCTACTTGTTCTGTCAGTTGTTTTACCTCTGTTTTAGAGCTGACATAAGCTTCCTGGTAATATTTGAAAGATTGACCTTTTACTTCTCAAATCTTGCTTTCCTATGGGTAAAGCAAGGTATTACTGTTCCACAGGTGTCCACAGGACCTGGCAAAAGTAGTGGAAGGTAATACTAGTGAAGGTGGAATCTAAATGCATAGGCAGATGAAAATTCAGAAGTCCTGTTCTATAATACATATCCTTTGACAACTAACTGGGGCAATATTTAATCATGGTCTGATAAGACCATGCTGCAAAACTGAAGGGAAATAAACACTTTTGAATTTCAGATTGAAAACAAGGCAGTATAAAGATAAAAAGTGAAAGAGTGAAGCAAATTTAAGTAAATATAAATTGGGATAAAATTAAATTGTTTCAAGTTTTCTGGATATAAACCAATATTTGGACATACTTATCAGCACAAGCATAGAAAAATGTGCCAGCCATATGTCTAGAATTGCAGAAATAAAGAATAGGAGATAGTACAGCCAAAGCAATTACAATGGTTACTGTTAGGCCAAAACTTGGAAATGAAAATGTGGTAGATCTCATTTCTTAGTGGCAGAAGTTGGCCTTTTCTGCAACAAGGAAACACACTGATGAAAACTTGATATAAGCAAAAGTAAAGTCTCATAACTTTGGTTTTTTAACTGTTAATACAAATAGCCATTGCTCCATAACCTCTTTCTTGCAAGAGGTGCAATCTTCTGCACTTGCTGAGGGAGGAAGAAATGAAGTGCAGCATTAAGTTGTAAGGTCTTACATCCAAGCTGTGGCATTACTAGTGCATGGTGTTCCAGGCCTGTGATGTACATCCTAATGCTCTGTGTGATTATACAGAAGGCAAGAGAGGATGCATGAAGCCAAAAGGAGAAATCCCTTGCAGTGTATGACTGGCGGCGGAGTGGTGGTTACTGTGCTGTGTGGTTACTTTCTGGTCTATACCTTCTTCTTTGTTCATTTACCCTGAGTCAGTAGAATGCAAACTAAATGTACAGCCCTTGGGTAGGCATCCTCTTCAGGCAGGGTTACACAGGTTTTTGGGGTTGCCCTTCTGAGATATCTAATTCTGAGAGGTGGCAGAAAATGAAGACTGTGTTCCCAATCCTAGTCATTAGACACTTGAATTTTGGCACCAAAACATTACCTCCCTCAGCCGTTTCCACTGGCCAGCTTTAATGACAGCAGGCAGTGTGGATTAGGTTTTGGCAGTGGGTTTTTCTGTTGGTATTTGAAAGTGGAGGAAGGCTGAGGGCTGAGGGCAACTGTGGGACTTTGGAATCACCAGTGACTGGCAGCTTCTCCAAATGAGGCCATATATCCCCTTAGGGGCTGGCCTGGGGCTGCACAGCCATAACTTCTACCAATCGGTTTGGCTTTCTGCAACAAGTGTGTGAGAGCGAAGCCATGGAGCCTGCTGAGAAGCAAATCCAGCCTGCAGGAAGAACCAATTTGCCTGCTCCCGCATGGGCAGGAAACGCGTCCTTTTTCACGCGCAACCTGCTTCAGAATGAAATGGTAACTTGGGTGGTATGAGTGTGCATGCAATGAGAGATCTTGCTTGACATTGAGAGAGAAAATGTCAAAGATGGGTGGTAAGAATAATATGAAAATAATGGATGACTTTGTTGCTGTCCCTGCAGCTTTGTCTGCATGATACCATGGGAACAGACTTTGGCAGCTGAGCTTTGGGCACATTTGAGTTGCTAAAAATTGCTCAGGAAGACGTTCATAGGCACAAGGTCTACATGGTGGGAGTCACTGACAGTGTGGTCATAGACCTTAGTGAGAGGGGAATCAAACAAGCAGCTAACTCCCAACAGAGATTTGTTGTTGATACTAAGGGTTTCATCTGCCTTTCCATCACCACAGTAATCCCATTTTACTACAAGCTGTGCAGAAGGCTATTTGGTGTCTAGCAGTTCTTTTTATTAATTTCTGGTTACTCGTTTGTATTTAATGTTAGATCCCTGGGAAAATAACCAGAAATGAAAAGCAAATTCTAGAGGTGCTTTACTAGTATATTATCTGGTATTACAACCCCTCTGTGTATATGTCATTAACATTCAGGTTTAAATAGCTTGAAAATAATTTAACATTTCCCCATCTTTCATTTATTTCTCCTCCTCTCCATTCAAAATACTGAGTACTTCAAAGAATAATCTAGTTAAAAATGAAAGCATTAAAATGCCTATGACACTTCTTAACGTCAAGGGAGAAGCTGATGTATGATAAAATTTTTAATTTCAGTATTCTTTTTATTTACATAGGGAAAAGAAAGGAAGAAATGTTAGCTTATTTGTTTCCAGGAAACATTAAAAATTCTCTACCCTGCACTGTATTTTGTTTTATTTTATTTTGTTAATAGGCTGTATTCTGATTGCTGCTTGGTAAAAAAATAAAAGAGGATTCTTTAGTCATGGGAATGCAGAGATGTTTATTTCCACTTTGGGAGTATAACATACTTAAAAAAAAATTCATCTGTTTCCAGACTTAGTTTCTAAAGCACCTGGTGTCCCACGCTACACCCAAGATTATAAAAATATTTGAAACTACAGGAAGGCAATACAGCTGTGCAAGCTTATATGGGGTCCTGTTGATTTAATTAAGTTCAGAAAATGCAACCCTACCAGTAAATGCGTAGTTGCTTGAAAAAGAGAGTTGCTGTTTGCTAAAATAGAGTTTTCCTCTTAACTATCTGATGTTTAGTTAAACATTATAGTCTCCCATAATTTCCCTGGTGCTGTAGTGTAACCAAATTCTGTTCTTGTTTAAATTATGTGTCAGATGATTACTGTTTAAGGGCGAAAATGACACAGTGATAAAAAATTCAGATCCAGCTCTTGCTGATGATGTTTGTGGCAGTGCAAGCTGGATAAAAAGCAAAAACAAACCCAAAACAAGACAAATTAAATTTTCTGCTTTTGTGTGGGAACCTCCTTGGTAACAAATAGTCTCTTGTTGAAGAAGTCCTTCATGTTTTGATTTGCTAGGCAGTTATATAGTTATAAGAGAGATCCCTGGCTGGAGAATACCATATATGTGGGGCAAAGAGCAAGTGAATGTTTCAGTGAATGGAATTCAATTCCTGGAAGAGTGGATGTGTCACCTCCTGTTGGTCCAGCTGGGGGAATACTCTAGCAGTCATCCAGGAAACAGGAAAAGTGACACCAAATTGTATGAGGAAGATGCTAGGTTGATGTTTAACATTCAGAAATAAATGAGGATATGGAAAATGGTATCATATGTAAAAATGGGTCTACCTCTGATAGATAATCTTGGAATCCAAATGAAAAGCTATTTCTTACAAATGAAATTTTTCTGCAAAACTGTAGTATATGGAAGACATAGGGAATTTTCAGCATTCCTCAAACTCAAGAATCCTAAACTATATTGAAGAATAGACAGAAATCTATATGGGAATTTCCTTTGTTACATACCATATGTGGCAAATTTCCAGCAGTTAAGTATAACAACCGTAAATCATTATGCAATTAGTTAACAGAATATGTATTAGTAGGGGGGAGGTGTGTTTAAATCTCTACTAAAGGCACAGCATGTGGGACAAAGCTCACCATTTCACTCACTGGTATTTAGTTTCTTATGCTGGATAATCAGTTATCATTTGCTTACATAAAGCACGGATAGATAGGAAATTGGTTTCACATATTTGCTCTGCATCCTCTTTGAAGTGTTCATGGCTAAACTCACTGGCAGTGTGTTCATGTGGTAAATCTGTATTTGAATATTGTCAGGGGAGGACTCTGAATCTTGAGAAGTTTTCAAGTGAGGTTTTAATATAAAAGCATAGTGAGAGAATTTTTGGGAACAGAATATATTAATGACCGAAAAAAAGTCAGTGCTTTGCATATGCAAACTGAGTGGAAAAATTGAAGATAGCCACCTTTTTGTTACATATTTTTGCTTGCTAGAGATGCAGTTATACTTGAAATGTGCTGAATCAAACCTCATTTCACTCGGTAGTCACTGGGGCTGATGCTTCAGAGAGAGAGTTTGCTATAATTTCTATGCTGGAGAGCCTAAGGTGTGAGCAGATTTAGGCATGGTTAATGCAAGTATTGAGAATGTCACTGACACATATCCTAAATGCTCTGTAATATCACTCCAATTCTTTACATGCTTCTTCTCTCTCTGTCTCCAGTGATATGAAACAAGAAGAAAGCTAAACTGTTTTTAAAATATTTTATGTTCAAGTACGCAAAAGCATCCTTGCTAAAGGCTGTTTCCTCATCTTGTTTTACTATCAAGAGCTGCTCCAAAGTTTGGTATAACCATTGCCTGTGATTCAGAAGCACCTCATGATAGAAATTGTGCCTGAAAGCATGGGTACCCATATTCATGTATGAAACTGTACCTTTCAGGATTAGGTCTACACACTTTCCTAAGGAGGCATAAATGTGTCTGAATAAACTGGGACAGCATTTTCCTAGGGAATCAGCTGATTATTAGTTATATGGATAACTCTACCTGAATCTGGGAATCTCACCCACAGAGCTTAGCACAATGCAGCTCTCCACCTAGTAAGCCCTTCACAGCACCAGTGCAATAGAAATCAACACATACATTCCCACATCATCGAAATGCATGCTGTAGATTTCTTAAGCATTTGATTTCTTCAGGCCTTTCTGTAACACTAATTATTACTCAAGAATGTGTATTTTTCAGAGTTAGTCACTGTGTTTTTGTAACAAGATGGCTAGATGAACCAGACCTTCTGAAATTGTCCGTGGTTTTGAGTGACCAAAGGTCACTCTCTTTGCATCATGGAGTTAAGCATTTTCTTCTGCTCTACTTAGACCCAGCATATATAAGCACCAAACCTACAGTAGCTCAAAAGTGCAGTTTTATGCCTCACAGTGCAATCTTCAGATGTTTTAGTTGCAAAGGTAAACGTTTTCTATTGAACATGCATTTTCTTCTGCTCTACTTAGACCCAGCATATATAAGCACCAAACCTACAGTAGCTCAAAAGTGCAGTTTTATGCCTCACAGTGCAATCTTCAGATGTTTTAGTTGCAAAGGTAAACGTTTTCTATTGAACATGCACAAATTGTACTTTTGAAGGATCTGAACCTTGCTGAATTTGTTCCAATTTTCACTCGGCAGGAAACACAATTAGTGACAGACAAGCTGCACTGCCAGTGCCAGCTATGAAGTGTGTGCTCTAAAGTTCAGGATTTTGAAGAAAAGTTGCCAGAATTTACTTGAAATGAGTGTTATCTGTTTCTCTTCTTGGACAGTAAAGACTAGGAGGGATAAACTCTAAAGCCTAAATTCTAATTCCAAAGTATGTAAAATTTGAACCTTAAATGGTGATGGCTTCAGGAAAGTCATAAAGTGGCATGCAGGCTGCAGAATGGGAAGCTGTAGTGTGGTAGCATTCTGAGTTTCCAGCCTGCTGACATAATTTCATTACACACTTCTACTAAGTTAGTTTCTTGTATTTGCTGTACTTTGCTACACTTCGATGCTCTTATGCCAGGAGTACATTTACCTATACAGTTTTCCATGAAAAAATAATCTATCTGTATGTAATGTACTGCAAGACAGATGGAATATAATCTAGCCTATGAAATATCAACAAACCTATGCTCTTTTGTTTTCCTTTACATTTAACTTAAAGTATGTTTTGAATGCCACCATCTGCACAGTAGTATGCCTCGGCAAAGCCTGCTGTTCCTAAAAGCTATTAACTGAAAAGCTCTGCCTACTCTGAAACAAAACCATACTACTTACCCCTTTCTCAAGTGCTTAAAGGAAAAAAGAAACTAATAGGTGTCATGAGGCATTTTTGTGTTATTTTAGATAAATATGGCTGTGAATTCTAAAGATAAAACGTCTTTATTTCCACCCCATTAATTAATAAAATTGCTTAAATATTAGTTTCCCATGTAAATGTTTTCTTAATAAGTTTCAGGATGGGATCACGGGAATGTCTGGTGAGTGGTCCTTGCCCACACGTTGCCAAGTTTGGCTCAGATTCCCTGGCTGATCTCTGCTGCGGAGATGCGTAGACTGGGGACAGCTTTACAGTGCTTGTATTGCAGTCGGCTCAAAGGAGATGGATTAATTACAAGTGCTATAATTTGAAAAGAATTTCTAGTTCAGAAAAGCTCTTAAGAATCCCCGCTGGCAAACTAAAGAAATGATTCTTTATTGCATCTCTTTGTGTGGCTGCAGGGAGTTTAACAAGGACCTCTGCTGTTCGTTTAATTTATTACACCCACTTACACGTCGCATTCCTCTTAAGTCCTTTTCTTTTTTTCCTTTTATGAGTTCTCATTTTGTTGGCCTTTTGAAATATTTTTCATGCCCCTTGTGAGCTTACAAGCATCAGCTCTATGTCACATAAAAAAAATTGCAAATCCTTCAATGCCAGCTGTTTTAGTTAATAAACGTGTAACTTTAGACTTGTTGAACTATGTCAAATCCCTGTAACATCTGGCATTTTTTAATTTCTGCTCTACTGAGGGTTGAATTTTTATTTAAAAACTGCCAGGTATGAACCTGTCAAGAATTTCTTTTCACTGTAACTTCTTTAAGCTTCTTAAACTGCTTCTGTAAGTGTGAAGATTTTCAATTGACAACTGTCAAATGTGTATGGATTTTTCGTTCATTTTTCTTATGTTGTGTGTGTGTTTGTTTTTTCTTTTTGTTTTCCTATCGGGTGAACAGCCTAACCAAATGAATAATAGAATGCCATTTCTCCCTGCTAACCTGTCTGTGCTACTGAATCTATACCTGCAGATTCTACTTGAAAGAGGATATAGG
Organism: Serilophus lunatus; assembly: GCA_013399895.1. Classification (NCBI taxonomy): domain Eukaryota; kingdom Metazoa; phylum Chordata; class Aves; order Passeriformes; family Eurylaimidae; genus Serilophus; species Serilophus lunatus. The sequence continues at coordinate 28,044 of VXBA01001896.1, read as the reverse complement.
CAGTTTTGGACAAGGGGAACTTTCAAGCAATGATGGTTACATTAGAAATACAGTTTTGTCTCTACTGGTCTGTCATGTGAGATTTTTGTAGCATGCCTGTTCTTAATATTTTTATCAACTCTGAGTTTATGCTCTTTTCTTCTTAATGATGCTCTCCTTATTACACCTAGATTTCAGTAGTTCTTTCCCACCATTTTTACTAGAGACACAGGTCAGAATTAACCTTCCAGAGGTTTTTTTTTTTTATCCCACTTAGTTTCAAACTCCTGCCCTCCCATCTGCTCTCTCACCCTCACACCTGCATCCCTGTTTTCAACAAAAATTTTGTTGAGGAAGATTTGCTGGAGTGTGTCAAAGGGTTAATACATTCCTCTTTCTCACTGCAATTTAATGAATCATCTGTCCCTTTGATATTAGTTCATCTGAGACTACCCCAAATGATATATGATCTGTTTAGGCACTAAACAAACCATACCATTAGCAATGCTTGCACAGCATCCTCTCAGCTGTGTGAAAAATCAATTTGAAAGACAGGTTAAAGGATTTTATTGGTTTCACAAAAGAATGAGTGAGGAGAGAGAGAAACAAAACAGAGCCAGTGCTCAGCTGGGGCATCAGTGTCACCAGCTCTTCTCCTTGGTTCAAGGTTATGGGCTGCACACCAGTTCACATTTAAAGTCTGACATGTGTCCTTCTCTTTTGGCTAGATAGATGTAACAATATTAATATGAAAATAAATTGCTTTACCTGGGGTAGTGGACACACTGCTAGAAATGGGTTTAAAATATGATAAAGCAATAGGTTCAACGACAAGCTGCAAAGAGCCATTAAGGGAGTTGTTAGTCTGTGCAGACTGGAAGACCTGCTGAAAATAAACCACTGTGTAGCTATGTGAAAGACCCAGCCAGTGACTGCAGCCTGAGGGCTATCTGGCAGCTGGAGAGGTGCTCAGCTTCTTGGAAGCATCCCTTCTGGACAGAGTGAGGGAGAGTTTTCATCATGTATGTGATTTACCATCTGCAGTGTAACTCACACCAAAGCATAGCTTCACTGAGAGGAGAGGGGCATGACGACAGTTACCTCTGTCTAGCGATTCTCAAAGAGAGTCTTGTGGCATATGCACAGTCAACATGAAACTGAGAGTGCAAAATTACAGGTTGTGCAACACAAGTGCATCCTCACCCATATGATTTCCCTCTCCACAGACTCTGAAGGAAGGACACTGTTGTCTATGTAGTTGTTTACTAAAATACCTATACATAGGTACCATAAATTAACAGCATATTTTATTTATTTTATATGTACAATGAAACGCTTTTTTTTTTCTGGACTATCATATCTGTCATCAGATGTGCCAATATGCTTTGTGAATGGCTGAACTCTCACTGCTGACCTACACATACATGTCGCAGCTGTACGAAATACAAAGAAATGGTGAAAAGGGAGAGAAAGGGAATGACACCACTCACTGCTTATAATTGGAATTTGAATTTAGAAAATTAATCCCTTTCATCATGCAACCAGTGCAGTGTTAGCATTCTAGGGTAAATGGTCATGTAGCCACTAGATATAACCAATAACAATGGTGCAAAACAATTGCCTTTCCATATGGAAATATTTAAATTAGTTATCCGACTTGATATTTTATATTAACCATAAAACTTTTAAGATGGTAAAATAAACTAACATTACATAATTCCTAGAGCAAATGGCATAATTTCAATCTAATGCATTTAATTAATTTCTCTACTAACATGGGCACCCTGGCATGGTGCACACTTCTGTATCACTGGTGCCACTTGTCTTGTGAGAATGCCTTTTTTTTTATTATTTTTGCAGCTGCTCATTTCATTTTCAGCCCCCCCTTATGTACAGGTAGTTTATTGTCAGGCGGAGGGGAAGGGTCATTCTTTCTGTTGTGTGTTCATGTGAGGGTCATGTACGACCAAATATTACAACAGCTCTGTTGCCTTTTGTTAAAGGAAACCAAATGTTACCATGCCATCATGATTTACAACCCATGAGCTCTGCATTAGCATAATTTGGAGTCCACAGATTTTTTTCATATTATGGTTTTGTCTCTTGCTGTGCGTTCATGTTCAAATAAGCACTAGTGGAATTACTAGTGTGGTTCTGCAATACTCCTCCATCCAACTTTCAGTATATTACAAATCAAATGCAGCATTATCTGAGTCAGCTGGATGACTATGATAGTTTATACCTATAATCTTTCATGGAGCTTTTATGACACTCTTTTATGTTGGGACATAAAAAACTACTTTGAGAAAGAGGTGGAAGCTGTACTGAGGCATTTTTTTACAAACAAATGATGTTTATATTTTTTCAAATTGTGTCAGTTTCAGAGAGTAGCCTGTCTTGTTTTGAAGATAAGAAAGGATGTGGAGTCTTTCCTAAAAAAAATTTGTGTCTAACTTCCAGTTAATTCTCTCCATTCCTTCTTTTCTGTCGGTTCATAGGCCCATACAATATGCTATTTTTCATCACGAGAGTGCCTGCTGTGACTAAGCCAACTCAGTTTTTTAGGGCAATTTTGTTAGCTCCACAGATTCAACATCTTAGGTTTCTACAAGGGATTTTTTAATTTTTCATTTTTAGTCCTCTCCTTTCTTCTCCGTTCTTCGTAAAATATGGATACCAGCATTATGTGCACTATTTCTGCACATGCCATATGCAAATGTAAAATCACTTACTGCATTATTCACTGCTCTCTTTACGCAAAGGGATCCCAGGAATCACATTCATCCATTTTGCCAGTTTCACGCTGAGAATTCACAGTTTAGTCTTGAAAAAGAATTATATCAGTTTGATGATTATCTCCCTATTGTCTCAAAAATCTTGTTTATATTTTCCAGTATTTACACTTGCATGGCACTGAAGTCCCATGTCAGTAAGTTTACAACTATTTTTTGTGTGTGTCCTTTCACCATTCTCAGAGGTGGGCACTATAATGGGTGTTTTGCATTGTTCTGGTACTTCTCTTTTTCTCCATGAATTTTGAAAGATGTAAAGATTAGTTTGTTCAGGTCCTTAAGTTTGCTAGAGAAAATGAGAGTGGGACTAGGTATTTGTGTAGCATAGGTAAGTAATCTCTGAATCCTCTTTGTTCCAGCTTGAGCCCTTACTACTTCATCACTGATGTTAATTGTGACAGCCACCTGAGCCCAGTTTACTTTCTTAATGAAGATAGAAGCAAAAAGATTGAAGAAAAGAAAAAAAAATGTACTAAATGAATTGCCCTTCCAAAAGCCATCTGCTACCAGCTTTTTTTTTTTCATTTAGTAGATGACCAGGTCATCCAGTTTGTTCTGATTTATCATGTATAATCCCCTGTAACCCTTCCTTTCTCTGCCTCAAATATTTTTCAAATGTTTTATTTTTACAACATTGTTCACTCCATGTTGGACCATCTTCTCTTTGTGAGGAGCCTCTCAAATGATTCTTATTTCTGGGACAAATTACTTTATTTTCTTTTACCAATGTAGAGATTTATTCAGGGAATTATGGTTTATGGACATTCTTCTCAGGTGAACTGCCCACTACAGTGCTTTAGGAGTGCAAGTGGTACAAAATTGTCTCATATGATTTTAATCTGATATTAAGTCTTCCTCTGATGAAATGCCCTCAAACTTCTACAATCAAATTACGTCCTTACTAATGGAAATTATTAATGACCTTTTATAAATATCTCAATATACTAGCATCTAGTTTTTACTGCAAATCTTACACAAATTCAAAAATGTAATAACAAATGTATTAACAAATAACAAATGTAATAGTTACCCTTCAGAGGGATCTCAGAGTCTTAATAAAATTGTTTAGAAAATGTCCTGTTATTTAAAGTCATCTTTGCTGACTCAGTACTTATCTCTGTTTTGCAGTTATCAGCAAATCTGGACAGTCAATATCAATGTTCACCCAACATGCAAGTGACTAGTTGGCAATGAGAGCTGGGATAAACTTCTGCGCTATCTCAGCTCAAGATAACTTGGCTGGAATTTTACACGGTAGAATGAGTGAGAAAAGTAGTAACATCATATAAATTGAGATCAATATCCTGTGAATTATTTTGCAGGAGGTCCGACTTGTTTCCCCTGATTTAATGTGGGACTTAGATCAGTTCAGATCGTATCAGATCAGTGCTCAGACTGAAGCTCTGTAACCCTAAACGGGATGCTCCAGAGTCATGACTAGTGGTACAAGTACAAACCTCCCAAGCCTCATCAATAAAACTATTCTATTACTACTTCAGTTTTCCTTCTGGTTTCAACAGATATGTCACATGGATTTTACTCTTTAAATTACTGGAGCACAGCTTTGTATGCCTCCTTGGTATGCTATCATAATCTCCTACAGAACTGTTTGGTCTTTTAAGAAAATCTTTATCTCTGGGATAAAAGAACCCATCTATGATGCTGCATGAGTTTGAGTTCCTTCTCTGCCTGATTTGGAACAAGATTTATTACTTCACATAAGTCCTTTCTTAAGAAGGATTTGGCTGCATATCCCAAGGTGACCTACTGCACTGTCTTCAGCTGAGGATGTTCCATCTTTACAAAATGTTCATTGCTGAATCAAATGTAAGCTGAGAATCTGATAAACATATTGCCCACTGGACACTAGCTTTCCATGTTTGTGGCCCAGAGGATATTCAGTAAGACTGAGAAGCACTATGAACAACTGGTAGGTAACTAGCAGAAAATAATCTGATATTCTGTGAAGAATACTATAAGGAAAGAGTTTTTGATTAAAATCCTTTCTGCAAAAGAATAATTATATTTTTGGTTGACTTACATCAGTACTTTATCAACAGAAGTGCTCAGTGGAAATAATAGTCAACAGCACCTGGTGTGTGTTCTGGGCATGTCTGAAATGACTGATGATACTCTGAAAATGCCTTGCAGATTGGATCCTGGGAAACAGAAGAGGGGTCATGAACGCTGAAAACCCTTCTGGGGCTGTTGTGGTTTAAGCCCAGATGGAAGTTAAACCCCACACTGCTGCACCCCTCCCCCACACCTTCAGGTGAGAGAGACAAAAGACAGAGATTATGGGTTGAAATAAGAACAATTTACTGGAAACAGCAATGAGGTAAGAAACTGAATAGTAACAGCAACAATACTAATAACAGCAGTGTATAAGAGACGATGATTACATGCAAAATGCTCACTGGATATTACCAAAGGCAACCACAGCCACATGGCTCCAGGCTCCTCCAGGCTCTGTTCCCTCTTGGCTTGCGGATACTGCCTAAGATCAGGAGAAATAATGTGCCCGCTTTACAGAGAGTACAGGAATGCAGGTCTCCAAATGCGGCAAAAGCTGTCGTATTTCTACCAGTTCTGAAATGCCTGTTAGAAAGTTTGTTTTGTTCTTTCGCACAGAGCTCAGAATACATTTAGCAAGGATTTAGTCCCCTTGGAAAGTGTCTTCAGGGACTTAGCTTTTTTCCCCAGGAAAAAATAAAGATAAATAAATTAATAAAAATAAATTGTACAAAATCAGGTTGATTCATTAGCTTCAGCAGGGTGCCAGATTGAACACACCTCTGACCTGCATTCCAAATTTTCTGTAATTTAATAGTGAGTGGAGCTTAGTGGGAGAAATTGCTTCAAATATTTGCCATTAGCTTAAGGGAGGGAAAATGAGAGGAATCCAGAAGTTTTCATATCCAAGTAAAGCAAGTCATACAACACAGCACAAGACCTTTTTAAATTGCAATATGGCATATTAAAGAGAACCCATCTGTGTCTCCTTTGGCTTTCTATCAGTTTACATTTTTTCTTAGATGTAGTAGTAGCAGTAAATGTCAGAGCTTTTTCAACCTCTCCTGTAATGCAAAATTAATGTGACTCTCTGTAGGTCTATATCTCTCAGCTGACCCATTACTTCAAACCCTGAGCTGTTCGTTTTCTCAGAAGTACCATCAATGAACTTAAATGGAGACTGTGAAATTACTTTTATCAAAGTGTTTTACTGATGTTAATGAAATAAGAGAATGGCAATTAATGTGAAATGCTGCCTGAAAATGAGTGACAAGCACTAGCAGTTACTTTTGGGCTAGGCAGTTGTATGGGCCACTAGCACAGTATGTGGATAGAGATGGGTACCAGCGAGGTGTGTGGGCTGTACCTCTGCAGTGTCATCAGCAGAAGGGAGGAGGCTGGGCCTGAGCTGCCTGAGCAGGGATAGGGGCTGCCAGGGCTGAGTTTGAGATGGACGTCTGAGGTAGTGGAGCTTTGAGGTCTGATCCTGCCTGTCTGGGGGAAGAAAAGAGGCATGTGGTGCCTGCTGAGATGGTGGCAGGGCTGGAGGCCTGTGGAAAGGAAGGGGGCTTTCTAGTGATTGACCATCAGCTGAGGAATGGCTTGTGATTTGAACTGCTGATTCCAAAGCACTAGTGGTTTCCTACTCTTGGGCATGAGGATGTGTGCATTTAGATTAAATAAGCAGGGGATTTGTGACAGTGGGGATGAGAGACTGATATGCTGCTGCATGGACATCTAGGCATGAAGCCACGTGTGAAAATGAGCTCCTTCCATGCAGCCTGAGCCCGTCAGTGCTAAGTGCGATCACCCTTCTTCTCCCTGAGGACTGACAGCTTCGGGGGCTGGCAGGGAAGCTGTGCTGAGATGGGCTATCAAAGCTGCTTGCAAGGCTGTTGGCCAGAATGGGCTTCTGAACCTGGCCCTGTGGAGAGCTAGCACAAAGAAATGAGCTTTGGAAATAGGAATTTTGATGATTCCTGCGTCTTAAGGGACTGCCCATTGAGTTTGCTGTGAGTGGGCTTTTGTTTTGAAGGGTTTCATTGCCAGAGAGAGGGGAGGTGGATGCTTTTGGTAGCCAGGGGTGGTATGGTTAGTGACGATCCCACTTCTGATATTACTTTATCAAGCTTGGATTCTGTCTGGCAGTGAGAGATTCAGGGGAAGATGTTTGTGATGCGCAAAGTGCTGTTTGCATATCAGACGGTGTTCTGGCTGGGGTGTTTCAAGGATTGCTGAGATCCTCCAACAGCTTACAGAGTACAGCAAGGAAATGAGTGCAAGTTTTCAGGCGCATAAAGTGGGATTGATCTTGTTGAACTGCAGTAAGTCTTCTCAAGAGCCAGTATGCAAACTGGTTCAGGCGAGTGCCTCTTTGGAGGCACCTAAGTATTCTGTGATTTTTCTGAATATGAGTCTTATCGATGTTGCTGCTCCGTATGTTCAGCAGGAGAGAAGCTGCCTCCTAACAGCAGCAGCCTGTGGAAACGACCTATTGAGTTTATCTGCATCCTACTGCTGTAGCTGTATCAAATATGCTGGTGAAATAGATAACTCTATTTTGTAAGATTTCTCTCCTCTGTTGATTCCAAGTCTATAGTTAATCAGGCACAGGCACTGAAGTGGTAACCTCTCAGTAGCTTAAAAAGCAACATGGAGGTTTGTTGCAGTTTACCTAGTCTACTACAGCACTACGTAGACAAGTACAGAGAAAGAAAGGATCACTGAGTACCGTGGCACTTGCTCCATGAACAAAGCAAGAGTAACAACTCAGCAAAGACTCATCAGGGACTTTGACAAAACCAAGTGAAAAACATGAGGAGCACTTAATATATTTCCAAAATTCGAAAGTAACCTAAAGCAGTACTTACATATAAGTTCTCCGTTTTGCTCTTTTGGAAGTTTGGAACATCAAAAGGCAGAAGAGAAGCACTGATTTATTTTTTTCTTTGGAGTTTTTTTTTTTCTTAAATAAACTTTCAGTAGGTTTGCTTTTCATTATTAATCTTCTGGATCACATTCTGATCCTTCTAGTTTGTCATTGCACATACTTGTGACAATCATGGGAGCTTTGCACAAATTATAAAAAGTTGTTCACTTAGATCAGGCATTTTTTAGGTAGAAATTACAGAAACTTAGAAGGACTAGATGCTAGTTGAAACATTTCACTAATCTTTTATTTCAGTTTTAACTTATCTATCTAATATCTATCTTTTGAAGCAACTAAGATTGGTTATGGGGACTTTTTGTCTCCAGGCTGTTGAGGCTCCCAAAAGTGAAATAGAGGTACGAACTGAACAGTCATGAGAATAGGCAATGTTTCTGTTTTTTAAAACTTATTTTTGAAAGGTTTTCTGTTTTCTTGGTCTGTTTCTGGGTCTTGAGGTTTTCTGAAACTGTAAAGTCCTGTGCAGGCTGAAGAGGTGTAATGTAAGGCTAAGGAAAAATAGCTGTGGTGCTTTCTAATATCTGCTTAATGATGTAATGCAATGCAGATTAGTGCCTCTCCTGCAGCTGGCAAACTCCGGTGGAACTCATTCATGCAGTCACACGTACATCCACATACTCATGCTTTTTCCCTTTTTGTGGCCTTACAAAAATACCTGAAACCGAAAACCACAGCAGAATCTGCTTCTGCTCACAGAAGTAGCAGATCCTGGTCTATTCTGCTGAAGCATGATTAATGAAGTATAAATGGATAGTTTTCTTATCGAAGGGCTGCTGGCAGATTAAAGGCTGATTAAAGCTGACTGTTGTTTATGTATGAAAGGAGGCAACGACTTGATTTCTGGTGGTCAGCAATCATTATAAAAGTCTATTTGATTCTGATGGAGATGAGGGATTGATTGAAGAATTCCTGGAAGATTTCAAATTTTTTCTCTGAGATGGAGCAGAAAAATACTTCCTATGCAACATGTTCCAGCTTTTATATATTAAAAGGTATATAAATACATTGAAAGTAAGGAGAAATGGAGAACTCTTCTGGAAGCACTCAATAAATCCTGCATCAGGTAATAAACTTGCTGATATCAAAGGGGTCATCTGCTCCTCAGAGATATGCTCTTAGGTAATTTGATACTATCAAAGACCCATGAGTTTGCAAAATTTAGTTAGGAAATCTTCTGAGCAAAGACCACGACAAGCCATTTGTGAAAACAACGTGACATGTTTCACAAATGTGAAAGCACTAGGGCAGTATTCCTTGCAGTATCTTAGAATGTTTTCATTTCTTGCTGAAGCACAAGAAACTAGGGAAAAGTAATGCTAGCTCAGACATATACAAAATACTTTTACACTGAGAAGATCTGGCAACTGAGAAACCTTTATTCTGTGTCTTTCAGTGCTTCATCAACTTCTACAATATGCAGTGCTCCAACCTAAAATCTATCCCTGTGTGCCATGACAGCAGTGGTTCCAGCAGTTGCAGGAGACTTTTCATGGTGTGCATCCTGCTTGGCAGCTGCAGGGGATATTCAAGACAACTCATGTTGGCAGCTTCCTCCACCTTGCCTGATCTCAGTTATACTTGAGCCTGTACCTGTTTTTGCATCTTACTTGCCTTTTCATGAGCAAGAGTGATGTCTGTCAAGCTGTACACTTTATCTGTGGCTTGCCTTTGTTTTCTTCCATTGCAGACCAAAATAACTGTTTCCCATTGGTGAAGAGCATGTACAAGGAAAACCAGTTACAAGTTATTGCCCTACTCTAACTACTATCTGAAAATAGGATCAGCCTCTTTTGGTGTATTTTGCAGTCACATTTTATTTTCCTTTCTAGAAACTGCCTTATTTTGTTCTGATCTTATTGCTCATGATAAACATATGCTGGCTAATTATAATCAACAACCATAATCCCTACAAAGTTGTAGTTTCGAAAGACTATTTGCAAACACGTCAAATGGATTTTTTAATGAATACTTTGTTATTTTCCTTTCATTTTCTAGGATGATGTCTCTATAATTTTACTTTCTTTGCAGTAAAGATCACAATAATTACAGTGTAAAGAGACCTGAACAGTGCTGAAAAATAGGTTGTTCAGGGTTTGTTTTATTAGTTCAACATAGCCAAATGAGTTTAGGTAAGTTGGAAGCAAGTAAGTTTTTCACCTCAGGGAGGTAAAGATCCAGATTACTGTGTCCATGCTGAGGATGTTTGAAATGAGGTCAGTGACAGAACTGTGAGCTGCAGTTCTTGTCTTTTGTCACAGTGCAGCACCACAACCCCATGGAGCAGCATGCTCTGGGATGGTAAGATACAGGAAAGCAGCTGGCCCTGCTGTGTGAGGAAAGGACTAGAATTGCTGAGAACCACTCTGTGGGATATCATTCCTCACTAATAAGCTTAAGTGGACCCAGGCGAAGTGCAGCAGTAATGGCAGGAGAGGTTTTATAGTGGGCCTTGGTGCCAGCATGACAATATAAACAAATGGGGGTTTCTTCCTCAGGTATGAAATTACTGGACAGCTGGAGGAAGATGCTGATGATCCAAATGGAAGCATTTATTTTACTTTGCACTTTGTATTGAATGTATAACAATGTCTGGATATGTTTTTTGTGGATTTATTTTTTTTTTCGTTAACCAAAATGTGTGTTTCTCATTTTCTCTATCACTAATTTACGCTATCTTAGAAACTTTATTCCCTTCAGGTTCAGTTAAAACCTAGTTGAGAGCTTGGCTTTTACAAGAGGCTGTGTTTATTAAGACAAGAACCTCCATCTTCTGTAAAGGCTGCTCCATTTCTTGTAAATTGGCTTGTTTGCATTTATTCTCACCACCTGTAAGCATTGAATTCAGCAGTTAGATCAGGAGCTTAATGTCTTTCTTAGATCTTTCCATACTTAATCTAGAAAAATGCACATCTTTATTCCATTTGGAGTAAATTGCTCTGTGATGTTGCCTTTCTCTTTGCATCCACATAAAATAAGTTTCTGATGACTCTCTTGTGTAAGAAAGAGGAATTTAGTTGCAAACAAGTGACTGCCAAGATGGTATTTGATGTTGACTTGTTGCAGCCATGAGGTATCCTTATACAGAGGAATTTGCCTTTTCCTTATTTTTTTTTTAAATTTAGCTAACTTCTGCTATAGTATTTGGTATGCTTATTCAAATTCCAGATGTTTTTTTAAGATACATAATACATTAAACCATTGAAATGCAATCTCTGTGGAATCCCTTTGGATTCCCTATAAATGTTTAGCTTCCACTCAAGCTTTCTAGCTATCTTGTTTTTCTGTCCTATAGTAAGATCCTTTAATATAGCTCCCAGAGCTGTAGTATAGAACCTAACACCTTATAAAAAGGAAATTTGCAATGGATGCAAGGAAATGATATCAGAAAAATCCCACCAACAGCTTGCCAATGAGTTAGAGATTGTGTCAAGGCTGGCATTGTGCCAGTGGTGGGTGACCACTGCTTTTGGATATTTTTCTAAGGTTAATTTAATTTTTTACATATGTTCTTTCCCCACTCTCCAAAGAAATTGTTTTGCAATGCTCTTGAAAAACCCAAAAATTCAATACCAGCCATTGAGTCCTTAGAAGAAACTTTTAACAACCAGGAATGCAGCACACACAATGGAATTAAATACTCTGACTACAAAAAACAGATTTCTTTAAAGATAAATATTGTGATTAGCAGTAAATAAGATGAAATAGAGTTTTTATTCAGGGAAAAATAAGTGAAGGGAATGAGAATTCTTATGTGGTGAATTCTTTCTAGTGTTGAGTCCTATAGAGCAAGGCAGAATTTCCATTACTGCTAAATCTGGTTACTACCTGAGGTAGAAATAAGAGAGTATTTAATATGCATTGCGGTCAGCACTTTCAACAAAACCCCTATCTCAGGTGAGTGTCTGCAGCTAATATTTGTATAGTTTTCACTCTGTGGAATTTGGTACAAATCTCTATTACAAATACTGCTGCCTTACAGGGAAATTTTTATTGCCACCAGAGATCAATTTTAGCAATCAAAATCCAGGCAGACCCCTACCTTGCAAAATGAAACATCCCCAACCTCAAAACTCGAAGAAAATGAGCCATTCTTTCTGATGTCATAGAATCAGAATCCTGGACTGGTTTGAGTTGGATGGGACATTAAAGATGATTTGGTTTCAATCCCCCTGCCATGAGATGGGACAACTTCCACTACATCATGTTGCTCAAAGCCCCATCCAACCTGGCTTTGAACACTGCTAGAGTTGGAGAAGTCACAACTTCTCTGGGCAGCCTGTTCCAGTGTCTTACCACCCTCATAGTAAAGAATTTCTTCTTTATACCTAACCTAAATTTCCCCTATTTCAGTTTGAGCTTGTCCTATCACTACGGTTCCTGATAAAGTGTCTGCCTTTGGCTCACTTGCAAGCCCCCTTAAGGTACTGGAAGGCCATTATGAGGTTTCCACATAGCCTTCTTCAGGCTGAGTATCCCTAACTTTTTCAGCCTTATTTTACAGGGGAGGTGTCTTACAGGATTTGCTTGGGCTGCCTGCTTACTTGTACCTCATTCAATAAAGTGTTGAACATCCTTAAAGATGGCAATTTCATAGCTTTTTTAAGCACTGTTCTGCTCAACCACTGTCACTATTTAAACATTTCCCCTACTGCAGCTTGTGCTTGTTGCTTTCCATGAACACCTCTAGGTCTTCTGACTCTATCTTCTCTACAGAAGCTTCAGAAAGACAGAAAGGCTACAGTTACTCAAGTTAGGCTTAGGCAGACTCAGTTCCCTCAGCCACTGCTTGTACATCAAATCATCTTAACCATGAGAGACAACTTGCCTATTCCTAAACTGAAAAAACCAAAACCCAACTCAATAACAAAACATAAACCAAAAACCAAACAGACAAAATGATTACACCCTGAAACAAACAAACAAAACCCCACACCAACCCTATACCAAAAAATTCCAAACTCCAGAAGACAATCCTAACAAAAAAATCCTACTGCATTTTGCTCATTTTTCCTTAAAGGTAAAATTTTCAGATTAATAGTTTTGCTCCTCCATTTTATGTGAAAGGATGGGGCTCTGATGGGAGTGATTGCTTACCTATTTTCTTTCTCTTTTCTTCTGATAGATCAGAAAGACAGTGCTACCTTCCACTACTTCTCAACTGTCTTGAAATGATCTTTTCTCTTGAGCTAGTACTGCAGAGAAAGGCTCAAATTAGCTTCAAGCTGACAGGTCATCTATCCGGTTGACCTAACAAAACAGCATCAGCTATACCTCTGACACCTCTATAACCCATATTTGCCTAACATGTTTTTGAAGATTTCCAAGAATGGAGACTCCAGCGTTCTCCAGCCCTTCATTATTTTTTACTGTCAGAAATAACTTTCTGGTGTGCAATATAGATTTTTCTCATTGAAATTTTATCATCTTACTTCTTGTTTCCTCCAACATGGATACAAAGAACAAATTTGCCTCTTCTAACAGGCAGTCTTGTATATGTGCACACTGTTCTCATGTTCCTTTTCAATCCTTTCTTTTACAGGCTGAACAGGTCAAATACTCTCTTTTCTTCCTCCTCATGGATTATGTTCCTGACCTCATTTAATCATCAGTCTCCCAGGGACTCTTACCAACAAGTTTAAAATTTTCTTTACAAGCATTGCCTAGTGCAGTACTCCAGATGAAGTTTAACTAGTGCCATATAGGATGAAGAGATGATCTGCCAGTGCTGTAGACTAATTTTCTATTTATTCATCTCAGTGTGATGTTTCTCTTTTTTTGCAGTAGCATGATGTTGTTGACTCATGTTCAGCTTGTGATCTGTAGTAACTGCCAGCTCCTTTTTTTCAGAATTGATTAGTCATCTGCCATCCAGCACCTGTGCAGATGACAGTCCTTATGTAACTACACTAAATTCTGCACATCCCCTTTAAATAATCTTTTATTTAATATTATTAAATAATAATTTAATAATATTGTTATGATATAATTTAATTATATTGTTGGACTGTGCCTCTGATTTATCATGATAATTTTGAATTCTATATCAATCATTTGATGCATTACCATATCTACAAATGTGATAAGCCCACTGTCTGTTCCATCACCCAGAGCATTATGACAATCCTGTGTTGCAGCAGACTCTGGATATACCTTGTGGGACTACCTCCATGCGCATGCATCCATAAAACTTGCAAATAACTCCTCTAGTATGATTTTCCAGCCCATTTTACACCCTTAGATAGCAGTTTCATGGTGTTTATATTTCTCTAGGTTAAGTGTGATAATCCCATGTCCTACAATCTGTAAAAAATACCAACATCGTAGGAGCTGTTATTGTCCACAAATGGCCATAGGAGTTTCACTGAAGAAACAAAACCGCCTCTTTTAGGTTGTATCGTGGTAAATAATCTTAGACTGTTGAAGACTTCAGGCATTCAAGTACAAAGACATAATGAAGAAATATTAGAAAGAATCATGGATGTAAAATAGCTTTAGGATTATCACTCATTCTGAGATCATATGTTGCTGTCTGTGTGGCTGTTCATCCTTGACTTGGACACATGCTGGAAAAACTTCCATCACTTAACCTTCCCTGCCCTGACACAAAAATGAGATTGAGAACTTGTAGAGCCAAGAAGAGTAAGTAATATGTGTAAGGAAATTTTGCTTTTCCAGTGGGAATTCTACTTTATATATCTTTACAACATTCAGTTAGGGAAAAATACCATGAAGAAGATTAAAAAATGGGTGGGACTATGAAACATGTTATGGAATAGATCCATGGTTGTATACATGGGTAGAGTGCAACATCTAGATGGAAAGCAGGCCTGCGTTTTATATGAACAGACCTTATACATTTTTCCGAAGGAGGTCTGCAATGTAGCGCACTATGATACCACAGGATTATACCTATTGTAGTTGTCCTGTTGAACTTGGCAGGACTGTGGTAGGGGTGCCAGTGATTCCAAGGCTTCTGTGACAAATCTGTGTCCTTCACAAAGTGCTGTGCTGTTGTAGTAGGGTTCGCCGGAGATAGAAATGAGTGAGCCTTGGGTTCATCCAGGAAGCTGTTTTTAATGAGAAAAGCCAGGATTTTTATACCTTTCAGAAACCAGTTACACCTTCATTGGCCAACCTACTTGTTTTTAACCTTCTCATTGGTTAGGGTTAAAGCATTAAGTCATCTTCTTTTGGTTTGGGAACTTTCACTTTTATTTTGACACCAGCTAGAATTGTTTTTCAGGGAAAGCATGAGAAAAGCTCTGCAAAATATGTTTTTTGCAGAGCACCTGTTAATAAGGAAAAGTTGTTGTGTGAGAGATCTAAGATACCATGAAAGGCTTCAAGCCACTGTGAGAAACACAGATGTATTTTCAGCAAGTTTTACCACTGTTTTGAGAAAGGCCACGTATTGTTTACTCTTTGCTTTGCCGTTTCTCAGGCAGAACTTTTCCAGGCTAACTTCAAGCCTCTGCTAAAGAGACAGTTGCTTAGGTTAACTTTTAAAATTCTTAAAACACGCCTTAAAGCCTTAAGCTTTCAAAATTGGCTGCGACACCACACTGCACTGAGTCTATGCCTTTTCTCACTCAGCAATTGCCATGTAGCACTTTGTGGTCTGCTCTTAGCACTTCAAAAGGCCAGCTGCTCCCTCAGATTATCAGAGAGCTTTTTATCTATAAATAGAGTATAGCTACTGTCCTGGGGAGATTCTGAGCTGGAATATAAACAAATGTATTTGACAAGTTTTCTGAGCCTCACTCTTGGGGGTTAACATAAATTTTCATTTAGGATAAAAATCAGAAACACATTCCAATATTCTTAAAGCACCTTAGGACACTGAAGATTGTTCTGGTTTATTTATACACGCTATTGCTCATTGATGTGCTAATACACATCAAATTCTTATTTTCAGAATGAAAGAATATGAGCAGTCTCCTTTGCTGTGCAAAACTTGGGACCGTCAGTGGTCACATATCTCCCACTTGTGCATAGGTTTGGAACTATTCTCCATACCCTTCTGCAATTCCTCCTTGAAACACGGTGAGAATGACACGCAGTGATAGTTTTGTTGCAAGTTCCATGTCATCCAGCCTTCAGTTTCGTGTGGTAGTGTGAGTAGAGACACAGCAGATGGCAGTGCATTACATCAGTTACCTCTGTGGTACGCTCCTGTTCCCAGCAGTAATTGTCCAGAGCGGATGAGATTACATTGGAGGGCAGTCCCCACCCCCTCCCTGGATCCGTGTGGAGGAAAGGAGGACGCTTCTGTGGACCAGTGCATTCTCAAGCATCACTTTTGCTCAGTGGATCAAGACTTCTGAATCTGCAAAAAAATCTTCCCCCAGATTTAAGCAGCTTTATTACTGGTAGGAGACTCTGAAGGCCTCCTATGTAGAGACAGACTGCAGCTTTCAGCAGAAGCCAGTCCCCAAGTATTTTCTTTTCACCCATGTGTGTATCTTCCACAACTTAATTCATTTGCTCAATAGCTTCACTGTTTCGGAATCTAGGCAGTTTGCATGTCAAGTTTGTTTTTTTTTTTTTCATTTATCCTCACATCTCTGGTTTTGGGTGAATGGTAGACTGTTCATTCTTGGTGCTTTGTGACATCTGACCTAATACCTGGTACAGAAATAATGATATTAAAGAAAAGTTCCCATACCAGGTCTTGATGTGATTCATCAATTTGATCTTGTGTAAGGGACCATCTGAAATAGAAGAAAAAGGAGGATGGAGGAGAAAGGGAGGAACCAGGACTTTAGTGAATGCATAGGAAATTAAGACAGGACTGTTTTGATAACCATGACTTGCAAAACAAGGAAGAAGGTCTTCAAATTAGAGAGTTATAAGCGGAAAACATTGGTTTTAACTGAAAGATTTTATTACTGAGCTTTCAGGGAGAACCCAGTGTGGTACCACTAAGATGATGAAGGAGCTGGATCACTCATCCCATGATAAGAGACAGAGAGCTGGAGTTGTTCAGCTTGGAGGAGTCTCAGGGGAACACTACCGATGGATTTAAATACCTACAGGGAGGGTACAAAGAATGGAACCAGAGTCTTTTAAGTGGTGTCCAGAGGCAGTCAGCCAGGCAATGGGCAGAAATTGAAACACAGTAGGTTCCGTCTGAACACTTTTTCACTGTGGGAGTGACTGAACCCTGGTACAAGTTGCAGAATCTCCACCCCTGGAAATATTCAAAAGCTATCTGGACACAGTCCTGAGCAATCCGCTGTAGGTGGCCCTGCTTGAGCAGGGTGGTGGGATCAGATGACCTCCAGAGGTCACTCGTTTTGTGAACCTGTGAACTTAACAACGATGCCAGCTTCTGAACTTCAGAAGTTGGTAGTTGTACAGTTATGGTGCTTTCTGATGTCAGATTACACATTGAAAACTGCTTGGAGCATTATTAGGTAAAACCAGTGTCTGAAGTTACACTTGGGAACCTAGTGTTAGCCAATGCCCAAATATGGACTTATTATTCAAATTCTAGGGAATTTCTTGAATTCCCTAAGTTTCAATCCTAGTGCTATTTCCCAAAATACCTCAGCAAATATGTCATGTGCTATTTTTTTTCAGAATTATATGTTTCAAACTCATCAAGAGGTGACAGAAATGCTGGGATAGTATAAGAGGTTGTCCCTTCTGTTTATTACCAATTTTGCACCAAGGCAAAGAGCAGTCAGGTAACATCATCCTTGTATCACCTGGAGTTCAAATGAAGGAAAGATCTAATTATTTTTGTTTTGATTGGATTTTGTGTCTCTTTGACTTAGACAGACATATTGTTCTCTTAATGTGGCAGTTCTAATAAAAAAAAATTGAAAATTTTAAAATATAATAATCTAATTACAAAAATTGGTGAAAAAATAGTTTCCTGTCAATAAACTGAGATGCTGACAGAATCTTTTTATGAAAATGAAAAAAATTCTGCAACTGTCTCATTAATCTTTTTGAAAGAATTACTGTGGGTGTTTTTTTGTTGTTTTGTTTTTATTTTTCCTTTCAAGCAAAGACATGATCAATATGTAGAAATCTGTGTGTGAAACCATGTAGTAGTAATGATTATTTTTGTTGGTGGTCTTATTCATCCTGGATAGTTTACCCTGTGTCCTGAATAATTTTGGACCTGAAGGTGTAGAAAAATATTTTGATTTTTTCTTTTACAAGACAAGAAGGTTGCTTTAGGAACTTTCTATTAAAGGGCAAGAAGATTCATCTAGGATTTTCTTCCTAAAGCATATAGTCTCTTTCAGGAGTAATTAAATAAGTCTCTGCAGGGAGCACTGACTGGTAATTAGGTTGGGAATCCCTCCAGAAAGAGGAGCATGCATCAAAAGCTTACCCTGTGCTCCTCAAGGTGCTGTTGAGACAATGTTCCTGGGGAACAAATGTCCATGTCATGACCATCCACTTAGAGAGAGGCTCTGACTTTCACCTCAGAAAGGCCAAAAGATTAATGAGCAAAATGACTAAATTTTTTCTTTTTTCCTGGATGCCATTCCTCCATGAGAGGCTTGAATGCTCAGAAATATTAAAAGCACTGTGGGGACACTTGCACATCTGTGAACTGGTGAAGCAGCACATCAGTCAGATTTGGGAAACAAGAATACTGCAGCTAATGCCTGTTTCAAATTCTCTTTATAGAGTTAGTTTAGGATTTTATAATGTGGAACACTAGGATTTCAGAGAGCCTCATCTTTTTCTAGAAACTAAGAGCAAATTTTTACTGTAGTCTTTCTACTGCTTGTCTCAGAAGAAGAGCATCTATCAAAAAAAAACAACTCAAAAAGCAACTAACTTTCAGTAGTCCTTATGTCATACCACCCTTGTGAGTTTTTCAGAAGAGATGATCACTAGTTCTCATGCTGAAGGAAAAAAAACCCCAAAACATAACAGTGAGACATCTCTGCATGGCAACAAGAGAATCCCACTTAGATTTAACTTTCAATGAGGTTGGACTTTGTCTTGCACAGTTTAATGCCCCTGACACCACTTTGGCAGGCTTTGAAATGGGTGTGATTCCTTTGCTGGTTTGTTAGGCTCATTTGGAAACCGGATAACCAGAAGAAAAGACCTGGACTGGTAGTGTCACAAAACAGGATATCTTAGAGAAATTGAACTGTGAGCCTGAAACCCTGCAGTGCAGCTGAGGAACAACAGGAAATGTAAAATTTTCTCCCACTTATCCGAGCTGTGACATTTTCTTTCCTGTCCTGCTTCTCTTCTGATTCAGTTTGCTTTGATTCAGTTTGCCGATTTTTGACTTCCAAGCCAGATCAATTCTTTCAGAGTCTTGTTTATCCATAGCTCACAGAAAGCTGTGATTTTCTTTACAAACTTAGCTGAGAAGTATGTGAAATTCCCTGGTTTTCCTGCAGCATGCTGCTGTTGGTTGTTCTTTGTCTACTAATGCTTTGCTTCTGGACTCTGGGAACAGGTTAATTATTATAACAAATAGTCACTCTGGAGACAAGCAAAATAAAAAATGAAGTTTCCACCTCTGTAGATTTACTGCTAAGCCAGAAGCGTAGATCTGCTAGACTGTGTATGTTACTTCTCCAAGAAGGTCTGGAGTGGCCCCACTGCATAGCACATTAACAGGTTTAATTAAAGGGAAGGGGTAATTTAACACAAAAATGGACCTAGCTTGGCAGATTTGACCCTTCATATATTAAAATTTCTTCTTTCACTGAACTTTTTCAAGCACTGTGACTTTTTTATTTCATGCTTTTACCTTGTTTTTCCTTTGTCTGAGTTTTGAGAATCAACTTGCAGGAAGAGTGGTGTCAACTATTCACCCGTTTATTAATTGGATTTGATTTTTTTTCTTTAGATAAAGTATTGCAACCTAAGTCAAAGTAAATACTCATGTATTAAATAGTCATGTGTGTCTGGAGTTCTTCAGTACTGACTATATCTTTCTTGAGCAAGGGCATCCAAAACGGAACAGATGTTTCTCCTACAATCAAATTCGTTCATAACCGGCATTCAGAGAGTATTGCTGAAATATGCATGAGCCTTAAGAGATAACAATGCATGAATACTAATGAATAGTGAGTTGTATGGTTCTTTAGACAATGATACAATAAAGCATGTCCAAACTAAGCCATCGTCCAATAGAACATTTCCTTAGCGGCATAGACTTAAGTGAAGATTTCACATGTATTTTTTCTTCTAATATTCATAATAAACAATGAAAAGGCACTGCAGAAAAGTGCATTTCAGTTTACAAAGATGCCTTGAATCAAAGGTTTCATGAGACGTCATTATGATTATTCCTAAATGGATATCTGTGGAATGTATTTATGGCTAATTAGAAATTTTTCATTTTTTTTCATTTTTTTTTCAGTTTTAATTGAAGGTGATACAACATCTTATCCTGCATACATATAACCACTACCAGTTAGACCTGGAAGTTGTGGTTTTGACATAGGAATTCGTAATATTAATTAACTGCAATTTTTTAGTCTTGGCATTTTTGTCAAAACCAGAACTTTATGATGACATTTCCCCCCTCACTAATTTGATGTCAAACAATGATGACTATTTTGACTATCTCAACTGGCAAGCTGTTGAACATGAAAACGGACAGCAAATACTTTCACAATTTGGAAACAGCAGGTTCATGGTGGGCTTAGGTTTTACTGTTGTTGAAACTGCCCATTGAGATGTAACTAAAATCATTTCAGATTTGTAGTCCATTCTCACTGAACATCTCCTGAAGTGGAGTGCAGTGGACTGAGTAAGGAGGGATCTGACAGCTCAGTTCACTGGCCACCAACACTTGCTCTTTGAGGTCTCTGTAGACTTGTGCCTTTGCCGTAATGATAGGACACTCTAGCATCACTGTAACACAGAGTAGTGCCACTAATGAGGATGTTGCTGTCTTCTGAGGTCAAGTCTTTCTGGTGCTCTTTGGCTTTCAGCTGAGAATGGCTGTGTTATACTGCATTTTCAGCCCTGAGTGTTCTGCATTCCCCTGTGCTAAAGAAGGAGCTTCTTTAGTCCAGTGCACTGAGATGTGAATATCCCCTCAAATACTCTACAATTTGTCCCATTTCACAGTTGTAAAATTACAAATTACATTGTTCCATCTCCCTGCTGCTTGTGTTTAAAGAATCGTTACCATGGAATTTCAGATGAAATAGAAATAATGATACTGGGAGATGTTAGCCGACAACCTCAGCAACTGAGTTCCAGAGCTTATCAAGACAACTCCTATTACAACATGATCAAATTGAAAACTCTGGCATTTCATAAGCATCTGTCACCAGGAGATGAGAAATCTTACATGTCTTTTTGAAAGGGCATTGATAGTCAAAATATCATAAATAATAAAATTGTGATTTATAGCACAATGGCAAATTCAGAACAATCATTTAACATGTTTTTTATCAGAAAAATCATATAAAATCATGTAAGGGAAGATATAATGCAAAAAGCAAATGGAAGGTAATTATAAAAAGAAAGGTTAACTGTCATGCTGGCAATAGTGCCAGATATCAATTAATTGTCACATGAGATTGTTGATGGGAGAGCATATATACCTAACAACAAAAGTGGTGGTGCTTATTCTTTTCTTTTCTTTTCTTTTCTTTTCTTTTCTTTTCTTTTCTTTTCTTTTCTTTTCTTTTCTTTTCTTTTCTTTTCTTTTCTTTTCTTTTCTTTTCTTTTCTTTTCTTTTCTTTTCTTTTCTTTTCTTTTCTTTTCTTTTCTTTTCTTTTCTTTTCTTTCTTCTTCTTTCCCACTGGCTATTCTAGCCCCTAGAGTTTCTCTGTGCTTTACTGTCAAACCGGGACAAGTCTTGCAGGGATGGTACCCCTGAAGCCTGGCAACTTGAAAAAAGGTAATTGTCATGATGGAATTTCCTGAACACAAGCCATACAAATATAAACCGTTTAGTCTTTTTTTCCTCTTTGTGGCAATGTCTTAGAATCTGGTCAAAATAACACGTGTTTCTATTGATACCTATGTTTTCTGAATCATTGACTTATCAGTTACAGATTTATCATTCATTGGAGTATTAAAAAGGAAGAATTATTCTTCATTAATCAAAATAATCATAATTACTTTCAAATATTTGTCATGTATTCTGCTAAAGGAAATAATGATGTGATGGCTATTATATTTACATCTATACTAGGGTTTGACTAAATACTTGGAAAATTGTATTTGTTACTGTGCAAATAATTTTGTATTTAACTGAGAAACTTATTGATAAGGTTATTCTTCATGAGCTTCACAGAAAAATTTTTGGAGTTGTACATTTTGCAAATTAGACTGCAGTAAACCATAATAGAATCATTAATAAGGTTTGAACTTTGTTCTTACCATATATTTCCAAGATTTTTATGTCACTCGATTTATGATAGCTTCCACGTTTCATTGCCTTTCCCCCAATATTTCATGGCTTCACTTCTACATTTTAATAGACGTGTCTTCTAGAAGTGAAATTTATGGAAAGAACTTGATTTAATTTTTTTCTGCAGCTCTGAAGTGTCTAGGAATGTTTTTCATTTCTGTCATCTATCCTGATGGAATGTATAATCTGCTTGAACCATATGTAGCTTTCTGGGATTCCTCAGAAGATGGAATGAAAAGGAAAAAGTGGATAAAAAAAATCAAAATCTTTAAAATGTTATTTTATCTCTAAAAATCTGCAGCCTCTTTCCCCTCAGGATGAACATCAGCCCTTAGAACTATATATTAATTTATAAATGTAGAACTAGGCTGCACATGACTCTTTGCAGTACGTGGTTCATAGATTTTCACTCAAAATGTTACTTGGAAACAAGAACAAGATCTGCTCATTCAGGAAGATGCATGTTCCTGAGTTACGGAGTTGAAGGGCTGAAAAATTTGTCACATTCTCCTCAAGGTACTTAAAGCAGGTTCTTGGCTTTACGGTTAGCGTGCCCAAAAATGCAAGCTACTGCCTCACTGAATTTCATATTGAGAACAGGAATGGTAGTTTCTTTAACCAGCATGTCTGAGATAATATTGGTGATTTTCTGGTTTCCAGAGGGGGCCAGGAGATTACATCTAGACTGTGTGGCTACAGCACTGTGTGGCTAGGCTGCAAACAGTTTCCTTGGATAGATACCAGACAACTTCTAGTGTAGAACCATCCACTTATAGAACTCCATTTAGTGGTCTGTCTTTGAATATTGGTCTGTCTACGCAAATGTATTTTGAAGACTTCAGGTAGGGTGACAGCTGGTTAACAACTCCTGATATGTCACTAAAATGGGTGGGGCTCCACACTGGATTCTCTGCACCAGCAGCCTAGATACGGCAGACTGGGAGGCTTAGGTTGTATGAGACAACTGTGAGGTGGCCACACATGGTGATCTAGCGTGGATGACATGATTGGAACTGATAGAATGTTGTTATTTTTGCCAGTGGTGTACTGATGTGTTCCAAGATTATAAAATACCAAGATATTTATTGCCTTATTTCCTTCCAATTACATTCTTTTGGAGAGCAGCATATAAACCACCAGATAGCAAGTAAGAGAAATATATGAATTC
The DNA here is from genome assembly GCA_013399895.1 of Serilophus lunatus. Taxonomy (NCBI): domain Eukaryota; kingdom Metazoa; phylum Chordata; class Aves; order Passeriformes; family Eurylaimidae; genus Serilophus; species Serilophus lunatus. The sequence goes on along the minus strand of VXBA01001896.1, from coordinate 4,777 downwards.
TGTACTACTTTGCATAGAATTAGCACTCATTACATGTACATGACCTGGCTACTTCACTGTCTCGATTATGTATGATCTGTGTGGTGTGTTAAATGCACAGTACCCTATACCATTGCTTTAACAGCCTTTATTTTTAAAAGTCTACTCTCCCTATACACGTGGTGGGGTGAAGGCAAAAAGTACTTTTTCTCTCAGGCTAATACTAGAGGAACAACAGAATAACTTTATACTAATAGGTTCTATGAAAATACTAAAAAGAGCTAATGATGCTTGCAACATATATGTGCTTTTCTAGGTAATAGATGCGTCTAAGGTAAAACCAGAAATGCTTTAAAGTGATCATCATGTCCGTTTTTGGGAATAATGAATCATCTGTCCTCTTATATGGGGATAAATGTTTATTCCATAGTGTTATACTGAATAACTGTGAATTTTATTACATTTCCTCTCTAGCTGAAAAGAACAATGTTATGGAGATAATTTGAACTATATGTTTATTGCCTCTTAAATACATGATCAAATTAAATATATCAGAAAGAATTGTTCACTCAGCCTCATTGCAGCCTTGACATATGCTCCATATGATGGGGACACTGACCTGATATTTAGTCTAAAATTAACATTTTTACTATAAGTTTGTTGAATATCTTCTTAGTGAATAAACTAAAATGAGATATTTACTTTTCCATCAAGCCAGCAGTTCAGTTATTTTTTTCAGATAAGATACAAATGTTTCTTATGAGCTTTTATAAATTATTACTTTGAACTTTCAATAAAACTTTAACAAATTTTTCTTTATAGACAATGCAAAACTGCCTCTTGAATTCATTTCAATGTTTTGCAAAGATGTCAGGCAACTCTTAGGTAGCCCTATGGTTGCAATGCTCAAAATCCCCAAATGTGTTTACTCAAAACATTTCTAAAATTTTAGGGACTAAAATGTTTGATTTTTGTTTTCTTTTTGAAAGATGCCTGGAATTTGGTTTAACTGACTTAGAAATTCAATGTAGGTAGTCTCTCCTTTCCCATACTAAACATTCATATCAGATTAGTTAGATAGATTTATGAATATATTGATAGGGAAAATGCAAACATACCGTAGAGATGTTAACAATTACATGAATGATTAATAATGTTCAAGTAGAAATTTTGTGCAGAGATGTGGGTGGAGAGCTAATTTAGCTGCTGTGCTTATCCTTGCTTTGTGGCAAACAGTGTCTTTCCTTTCAAAGATTGTTACTGGAAAGTTTCTTTTGTTTAGTTCTTGGTAACAAAAGAAATATTTGTCTCTATTTCTTTTGTTGAAGATAAACTGCTTTCACTCTACCAGGACCTCTCCTTGTGTTGCTGTAACTTTTTCTTTATTATTGTAGTAATCTTATTTCTGAAGGACTGACAGTTTGGGCCCAAGTCATTTGATTACACTGCTAATGTAGTATATGTAGAAAACAAGAAATGTCACCAGCATTGGGATGTGAATTTCCTTTATCCATTTATAAAGTATTTTTATTCAAGGGGCATCAAATCCAAAGCATAAGCATCTGCTAACTACTTTCCTATTTTCAATGAAAATACTATCAGCTGCATCCTGAAGTCAAATTGCTATGATGATGCTATAGAATTTGGACCTCTAAGCCACCAGACCCTTGTTGTAAGCAGATCAACACAAACCTCTGAGAAAGACTTTAGATGCACAAAAGGTTTGGAATAAATTAGGAGTTGATTTTTCTGGTAGATTGATTTAGATGGACACTAGACACCCACCAGGCTGTTGTATCACTCTCCTTTCTCAGATGGACAGAGGAGAGAAAAATATAATAAAAGGCATGTGGGTCAAGCTGTGGACAGGGAGAGAGATCTGTCATCAGTTACTGTCACAAGCAAACCAGACTTGGGATCCAGCAGGTTGAGGGAGTTGACTCTTTCCTTCTGCCCCACTTTATGAGACTCCACCCGGTGTACTGCCTCAAGTTTTGGGGTACACAACATAAGAAGGATATGGACCTGCTGGAGTGGGTCCAGAACAGGATGAGCACCTCTCCTGTGAAGACAGGTTTGGAGAGGTGGGATTGTTCAGCCTGGACAACCTGCTTTGGCATGGGGTCCTCCACAGGCTTCAGGGAAACATCTGCTATAGAACCTGGAGCACCTCCTTCCTTTCCTTCACTGATCTTGGTGTCTGTAGTGCTGTTTCTCTCTCCTCTTTTCTGACAGCTGCAGATGTTGTGCAGAGTTTCTTTTCCCCTTTCTGAAACCTGTTATTCCAGAAGTACTACCACAGTTGCTGATGGACTCAGCCTTGGCCAGCAGTGGGTCCATCTTGGAGTTGACTGTCATTGGCTCTGTTGGACGCGCATGGGAAGCTTCTAGCAGCTGCTTACAGAATCCACCTCTGTACCCTCTCCACTACCAAAACCTTGACATGCAAACCCAATACAGCGGTTACCAAAGAGGAAATCCTCTTCTCTTAATTGGCAAATAATGAGGCTCCTGGATCCATAGCAAAGCCTGGAGCCCCTGGCATTGCTGAGAGGTACGTTTTCCCATGCAGCAGTCTTGTACACTCTCGCACTGTGGTTCCTGTTTTCACTTCTGAGCAGTAATCAAGGAGAGATGACAGCACTAACAAGGAAGGTTTGACAGGCTACAGAGTTTTATTCAGTGTTACCATGCAAAAAAAGAAAAAAACTGAGCCAGATTACAGACTTTTGTTCATATTGCCATAATTTTTGCTCTTTGATCTAAGCACTGCCCAGGTCAATTTTATAGAGAATTATAGGACCAGCTAAAAGCTGGGATTGTTTTTCTGGTTACAGTACTGCAAAGAAAGATATATTGTTAAAGGTAGCAATGTTCACTTAGTCAGATACCATGGACGCACGGCTCAAATTAATTGTGATTCCTCTCTGACCCATCTCAGCTGTCTGGGTTATCTTTCATCATTCAAAAATGTCAAGTGGATGTTGAATTATTTGCCTTTACCAGTGTCCAAGTAACAAGCAGAATGAACTTTTTATGTGTACATTAAATACCCAGCATCCAAACCACTGCAAATAACAGAAACTGGATTTTTATTTTTTTTGTCCTGAGGGAGGAAGGTTGAAATGAAATATAAATCACTCTTCAAGGTAATTTCAGTGGACACTGAAAATAGCCATTTTGAAAATATTTTCATCTTGTGATTGATATTCCACTGTGTGTATGGAAGGGTCAGCAGAATTTACACATTTTTATCTTACTCAAGAAAAAAGGTCACACGTTATCATTTTGTAACCTGCTGCTGAAAGTATCAAATGATTCCTCTTCAGAAACACGTGCTGCAGTCAGGCTTGGATCTTGAATTGGTGTACCTTCACAAGGCTTCAGTGTCTCATCAACCCAAGCTGTGGACCTGTGGTGCAGTCTCCATCTTAAAAAATCTTTATTGAGGTTTTGTTTGGTATTCTGTGATAAAGCACAAGCCCTTGAAGGAGTACTGAAGATATCTGTCGAGTCTGAAGATTGGACACTCAGCCAGTGGGAGAAGTGACAGGAGAGGAGTAAGCACTGCTTTTTTGCTTCTCTGTTTCACCACTATTTACTGGAAGGGCCCCTTCTCTCATTTTGGAGGAGGTTGAGGCTGCTCAGTGTCTGCATGGGTATGGCCCTAAGAGAAAAGAAAGGGCTTGCTGTACACCTGCCTATTCATCTTTGCTATGAAGAGATGGGTGTCTTCCTTTTACACCTTGAAATCTGGGCTATGGTTCCCCAGAGATGGGAACATCTTGCTAATGTTTTTTCACCAAGAGGTGATTTCCACTGGACTTAGTGCTGCTGTTTCATGACTAGAATCTTTCTGTATTAACTAAGTTCTTGGTACAAGTGTTTTTAATTTTTAGAAACTGTAGAAATGTTTTCATTTTGTCTTGAAATAACTACTTTTGTCATCCTGTATGTCCTGTGATGTGATTAAATGCTTGCTTAGTTGTGGTGTCATAAATGTGAACTACTGTCATAACTTTCTGTCATGCTGTCATATTAATTACAATAGTGCCACCTGTATTTCACAGCTTTAAGCAGTGTGCCTTAGTAATGCTTACATAGCAAACTGCTATTGTTTTGACCAGTTGTTTATTTTCTTCAATTACATCAACCAAGTCCAATTTCTTTGTGGCGGTTTGAGGTGGGCTGGGATCTCTGGGGGTGGTCAAGAGGGGCTTCAGGTCTTGCTTGCGGGGAACCCTGGGCTTTTGGGGGGGGGAGGGGAGAAGTGTAAGAAGAGCTCACTCACTTGTCTGCAAAATTCTGGTTTTGGTTAAGGGATGGCTCCCACTCCAGCCCACTCTCCCCATAGCTGGGGGGGTGTTCTCAGTGTGGGCTGCTCCCCCTCCGTTCCCAGGGCTGGGACGGCCGCGGTCGGTGCTGATCTCCATGTGATGGGGGGGCACGGGCCGGCGGTGATCATGGCAGGGGCGCCCCGGGGCGGTCGGGGCTGGCCCCGGTTCCCTCGGGTTGGGGCGGTGGCAGCCGGTGCCGATCGTGCGATGGGGTGGCGGTGGCTCCTCATTTCCCCGGGCCCCCCCGGAAGCGCGGGGCCAGCGGTGGTAGCAGCAGGGGGGCGCCCCAGGGGGCTGGGGCCGGGACNCCCTGGCACCGTGCTAGCGATGGCTGCACAGAGGGGTGGCAGTCACGCTGGGGTGTCCCTGAAATGCCGCAGCTATAAAAACAAAGATGGCACTCGGGCCCTGAGCACGTGTTTTTTTTTGCAGGAAAGTGCCGGAAACAAGGTGGGGCTCGG